>JAJONR010008303.1:0-37353 GCA_029582245.1 Solanum etuberosum
TAAAATAACAAACAAGATCCAAGAAAAAAAGTGGAAGAGAGGGGGGGGAGGGGGGAGGGGGAGGATAGGAGAAAGTATTATTTTCATTATTTTATTTTGAATTTTGAGTATACACAAAAGAAAAATACATAATACGTACATAGTTGCTTAGTTAAATCATCTTCTATTAAACTACTTATTTGTGTAAGAATGTCATCATTATTTTACTCTTTTTTTCTTGCTTGTTTTGTCATAAGTTGAAAAAAAGTATAATTTAAAATAACAGACAAGATCCAAGAAAAAAAGTGGAAGAGAGGGAGGGGAGGAGGTGAGTGTAGATAGCAGAGGACTAATCTTTTTTTTATTGGGAAGATTGTGCATCATAGCAAACTATTAATTCAAAATAAATGTTTTAGCTACAGTTTCATTTAATTTCAATCCGCAACAAACTTTTTACCATTCACCTCTCTCCCCTGAATCTCACTCGCCATTCTCTAGAATCTCGCCACTCTCTGGCTCGCCTCTCTTACTTTATACAAACACAAATGTATAAATTGTGTTTGTGTTTGTATAAAGTGAGAGAAAATTGTATATCCAAATATAAATACATATCTCTTCGTCCTATACATTTATAATTGTACAAATACAAATCTTCTTCTGCCCAATTCTCTTTTGTCTTTCTCTCTCTCACTTTATACAAACACAAATTATACAAAATACAATGTATAATTTGTGTTTGTATAAAGCGCGCGAGAGAGAGATTTGATATACAAATGTTTTACCTCGATTCAATTGTATACAAATTCAAATTTTATGCAGATATACAAACACAATCATTGATATATATATACATAGTAGTTAGATATATATAATTATCTAACCTACATATACAATCGCTGTGATTTTATACAAATCAGATGCCTGCGATTTATACAAATCAGATGTTTCATAGCAAACTATGTTTGCTATAGAGCGCAAATAGCAAAACTATAGTTATAGAGCGCTAATATGATTTTTATGTTTGCTATTCCTAAAATTTGCTCATTTTTATTTTTAATTTATTATGGAACCCAAAATCAAGCCATATATTAAGTAATTTCAAATTATTTAATGAAAAAGGACCTAAGTACCCTTAAACTATGAGATTTGGTACAATATTTCCCCATCCGCCTTATAAGTGTGGACCGTAGAAATAAGGGTATTTTTGAACCAAAAGATTGACGTCAGGAGTATTTAGAGGCCGAAAGATGAATGAAGAATAGTATTGTACCAATTTAAATAAGGAAAAATTACGCGTATAAGCAAACATATTCTAGTTAATTAGTTAACATAGCTAAGGTTTGTCTTAATTACAATTCTCGACCTACTTTTAGCTATAATTACGCGGCTCAGCTGTTTAGTTTTGTATAATTCGCACGTTTGTATAATTCGGAAATTGTATAATATAATTTGTATAACTTTTGTATAATTCAAAATTTGTATAATATAATTTGTATAACTGTTACATTTCTGATGTTTGTAATTGTATAATTTCGTTATTTCGAGTTTATACAAAAATAACTGAATTATACAAACATACCCGTAAATTATGCAAATGTACCCGTGAATTATACATACGATGCAGGTTAAACTGTACTTACAACCCGTATATATGAAAATTATAGCTAAGAAGCGTAATTAAATTTATTATAGTGGCTATTTGCGAACATTCCCCTTTTAAGGGGGATTTTAAACCCACTTCCATAAAAAGAAAAAAATAATTTCATGGATAATGAAAACCACTCAATTTGACTTTAGTACCACAGAATCGTCGAGTCACTCAACTTAATTGGCTTTTTAAGTGTCAAAAGTTACTAGAAGAAAATAAAGGAGACACGGTGATATATTGAAAATATAAGTTACATATATTTCGTGTTAATTACGTAGATATATATATATGTCATATGCTTTAGGTATTTACTTTTTACATAATCAACCTTTAGTATACACCTAAAAACTTCTTTAAAATTTGAACTAAAAGTGTAATATATATTCAAGTGATTAATTAAAACATGCTGTCCCATTAAAAGAAGAGAATTAATTATAAGGTAGTGGGGATATTTGCATTGCTTAGCCACTGGGGATGAAAGGAAAGCAGAGGATGAAAAGTTGCAACGTTGCGACACCGTTGTTCACAAACCGGCAGCCATTTGAGCCACACAAATCTCAGTTTTCCTTCTGCTTCCTCTCATAGCTCCGGCCATGAGAATCCTCACTTCTCCTTTCCCAATCTCCCCACCTCACTCTAAATCCATTACTACTCCCACAACTAAATTTCATAAATGCAGAGTTGCCATAAAGCCACCACCACCAAACTTCGATTTCAATACTGAATTTTTCAGCGCCTCTCGGGATGCTATTGAAGAAACCCATCCTGAATTGCTCGATTTGGCTGATAATGGAACTCTGTTTCTCATCAAGAAGAACCAATTTGGACCTGTTCCATCATGGAGAACCGAGTTTGTTGAACCAGAGGCTATTTGGCTCATTGGAACGAACCATCTTTCTATGGAATCGGCTGTGGATGTTGAAAGGGTCATCCGTACTGTCAAGCCAGAGAATGTGGTTGTGGAGCTTTGCAGAAGCAGGCAAGTACCTATCTCTGAACAAAATTTTAAATTTTGTAATTATAGCTCACCACTAAGTCATGAATTATTTGATTTGTCTTCCAACTGTTTGTATAATTGCGAGAATGAATAACTGATCTTCTTTTGTTAAAATAATCACATCCTGATAAGCTGCTTGCTTGGGGTTACCGTATTGTCTCCATGAGCTATGACTGTGCCATTCTTGCCCCTTCTAGTTGCCAATTGATTTATAACAGGTGTGATTATGAACTTGTTCAATCTCCATTTTTGTTTAACTTCACTTGTTGCAGAGTTCAGGGCTGGCATCATGTACACTTCTGACGATAGTGATCTCAATCAGCCCTTAAAATCAAACATGTTCTCTTTGAGTGGGACTGGGTTTTTCGGTGCTGTTGGTCGTAGCATTAACTTGGGTAATTACTAACCTTTAACTTTATGTGCTATGTATGCTTCCGGAGTATGATTTATCAAGCTAGCTATTTGATGCGATAGGGGGTCAAACTGCTCTAGCATTACGCATCTTGCTGGCACTTTTCTCTTCAAAAATGTCTTCAAGTGCTAATCGTCCTTTTGGAGATGAGGTAGTTCTGTGGACTGTGGAAGATGTTCCTCATTTACACTTCAGATATTTCCAAAGACTTAGTGAAGTTTTCTGTTTCTGTTTGCAGTTCCGTGCTGCTCGAAAGGCTGCTGAGGATATTGGTGCTCAAATTGTATTGGGGGATCGGCCAATAGAAATAACTGTATGCTGCACTTACACTTAGTCCAATGTAAATTTCCTTTCCTAGGATACTTTTGGATTTTATGAAGTGGTAAAGTTACTTTTCGATTTCTAGAAAGAACGATTCTGATGACTTCTCCTTTATACATTAGATGGACTACCTGGTCTTGCATGCAAAGCAAGACAAGTTAATCTATTTGATACTTCTTGTTTCTCTCAAGTGCATCTATCAGATGCACAATTTGGTCTTACAGAGTTACATGTAATGCTCGAAAGTTTATTGTTATTAACTTCTGTTGTTAGCTTGAACGAGCATGGACTTCACTAAAATGGAAAGAGAAGACGAGCCTTCTACTCTCTGTCTTTGGCGGAATAACCTCATCCGCTGAACTATCAACAAAGGCATTGAAGGTTTGCCTCTCATATCTATGAAGTCTTTCTGGATACTATGATGATTGTTACTCGTCAACTTTTTCAAGCATTACCTCTTATTTGTATAGGACCTCCCTCAGTTAGCAAATTAATAGGCTGACAAAACCTAAGTGGCATCATCATACATGGTTTGTCATCCGTATTGTCTTAAATGCTATAGCAATTACAAATTGGATTAATTGGTGCATGTGCTGTTATGACATTGCCTGCTTTAGAAATGATTTAGCGTTCAGATGCCTGAAGGACCAGTCCTCCCTCTCCAGCCAACACCTTATCTAACCTTCCTTTTGTCTACTATTACTCTATTTTAAGAGCTTTGCCTGTTGTCTGCTCTCTTCAGGGGGAAACTAATGCTGATATCTATACATGCAGTGCCATTCTATCCAATATGGTGCCCTCTACCTTGTTAGTTATTCTTGATTCTATTTTCATTCTTTTCTATGTTGTGGCAGGATTCAAGTTCTGATGATAGTAGCTTTCAGCTGTATGAGAAATTAGGCTTTTCATATCCATCACTTCTGCAACCACTCCTACATGAACGTGACACGGTTAGTTGCTCTTCCCTCATGAACAGTCTCTAGTAACTCAGAACGAATGTTTCATTGGAAACAGCCTTTTTACTGATGGATATCATGGCAAAAAATGGACACAGTGTTTTCAGGATCAAATTGAAAAGAGAACTGCCATTTCACTGATTTATCCATCTTGTCTTTCGTGTTCGTTGGAGAGGATATAAATAATTGGGATCTATAATATTAATTATTTGCAGACTACAAGATAGTTCTGCAGCTTTCTATTGATTTTAAAACCATTTAGATCAAACCAGTTTTTTTTCCCCTTTTGCTAGTGATGATCTTTCCTGTTTTTCTTTGCGACTGTTCCTTTAGTTTCTTGCTTGGTCTCTGAAGAGGAGCAAAGCTGTGAACAACTGTAAGCAAGTTGTTGGAATCATTGGGAAGGGTCACATGAATGGAGTAATATATTCCTTGGTGTCTGATCAAGGAAACTTGCGCTTTAGAGATCTAGCTGGGAAGAGTCCTTCAGGGGGACTCTCTGGCTGGACAACTACCATCTTTGGAAACCTGGTTAGGGACACTATAATTGGTGTTCTCCTGTGGCTATTGTATGAACAACTAACCAGTGGTTTGAAGTTGATTGATTAAACTGCAAGACCAACTTTCGGACTCCTTGTACGATTCACAAACACTCAAGTTAATTCACACAGAGGAATGAATACTCCTATCTGAACAGTCATCCTGAAAGAATATTAAACGTTATTCTGGTTCGTGGAGCTATTTTTCAAGCAAGGTAGCGGATAAGTCATCGAAGAAACAATATAGTCATGTCTTTGGGGGGAATCCTTCTATACTAGAAAATCCATTGATTCTGGTTGGATTAGTCATAAGGAAGATCATTCTTCCACAAAATACTGAATTATAGTAAGTGTTTGGTGATCATAATAATACTTGATGAATCTGAAATATGATGCCTTTGTGGAGGATAGCTTGTTTTTTTTTCAATTTTCAAAACGTTAAATTTTGTTTGGTCAAGTCGATCATGGTAATTCTGTTTTTTATTACTATATTTTTTTATGTTGGAAATGTTTTATTAGGAGAATTTGATATTAAAAAAATGACACTTGGATATATTAAGTTCTCGCTAAATGCAGTTTATAGAAGGGTTGGATCGCAGTGGTCTATTATACACAATTTATCCTACATTTCTATAAGAGATTGTTTTCACAACTCGAATCTGTGATCTCCTAATCACATCTGAAATTGAATCTCATAAATAGTGAATATGTTTTTCGTAAGTTAATATGATATTATTTTTTGTTAATCGAGTTTCATGAAAATAATACTATTTTATTTTATTTTTATTTTATAGGGTGTATTAATTTGAGTGCGTAAGTCTAGTATGCATTTATTCATCATTCGTAGATATACATTAATAATATATTTTAAATATCCAAAAAAGAAATAGGCAAGAGGAAGTAAAATAGAAAAAGAAAATGAAAAAGGGTAAAAGAAGGTTAAGACCATTTTATCCAATTATTTCTAACTAAATTTATTTTTATCTATATTTGAATGAGTAAATTGCAATTCAATTCATTTTGATCTAATCCATTCAAAACCAATTCAATCCATCTATTTGACACTCCCTCTAAGTTTGATAGAGGAAAATCTTACATCAACACTAATTATTATAGAGATTGACAACCTTTTGATCAAACAACCGTTGAAAAAATCTATTCATGACTATAAATTATTCATATGTGTGATTTTACTTTTATTTCTTTGTCTTTTGGTAAAAGATTAGTGAACCAATGTACCCGTCTAGTTGCGCGGGCTTCAAACTCTATGTTTGATGCAATAAAATAAATATTAAATCTCCATCTTTAATTTAATTAATAATATTTTTTTCTTAAAAAAAAGGGAGTCAAACATTAGCTTTGTAAATATTTCTAATACACCGTGTACAAATAAGTCATAGTTTGACTTTAAATTTCTAAAACACTTTTTGGTAGGAAAATAATTATGAGTGATTTTCAAAAGAAAATTAAATGGTAATTCCAATTCTCCTTTTTATTTTAAATTAGATATCCAAATCTCTCTAAGAAAACAAAAACAAAAAAACAAAAAAAAAAGATATCCAAACCACCACTCTTCTTTCTTCTTTTCTTTTTTCCTTATAAATCACGAGTTAGTCATTATTCTCTCCATTCCCTTTTAGTCATGACATTCCATTTTTTTAGAGTCAATTTGACTAATTTTCAAAGATAAATTAGATTACATGAATTCGACATTTAAAATAAAAATTAGATATTAAAAAATTATACTAAAATACTATAAATTACAATTCTTTTCATATCATATATTAAAAAAATATATATATCCTGAAATTTTAGCCAAAATTGATATCATTGACCCTCAAAAAGAAACTGCAACAAGTAAAAATTAAGTCAAATTAACTCTATGAATATGTATATTCCTTTTCACCGAGTTAAAATTAATAGTTAAAATTTAACTAACTAAAATAAGGTCCTAATCATAATTTAGATAATTAATTCCTTATTCTTAAACCACTCTTTTCATCCTTTTTAACAAAATTTTAATTTGTAATATAACATATTTTTCCTATATCAACACTCTTCTTTTTAAAAAATATCTTTTAAACTTTTCTCTTTCCCATTTCATAATATTAGCTCAAAAAAAATTGAAAGATCGACGGTAAGTTATCAGTTTAAAATAATAATAATTAGAAGATAGATACAATAATTATGGAAAAGATAGATATATAGTTATTATTATATGATTATTAAAAAATTTGGAAGCAAAATTAATATATGAAATGTTAATTATTTAAATCAGACATAGTTAGAGTCTTACTTTAATCAATTAAATCTTACTTATTAATTTTGACTTATGTCATGGTAAGTTATTGTAGCTTTTATTTATAGTCAGTTGACTATAATTATTAGAGCAAAAAAAGGTAAATACATAAATAAGTATCTTAAAGGAAGTGGCAAAACTTGGTAAGAAAATTTTTGTGCAAAAAATATATAGAGCAAAAAAGGAAAAAAATTAAATAAGTGGCAAAACTTGGTCAGAAAATCTAAGTGGACTTTTGTGCAAAAAATGAACTGATTATATTGTAGGAAAGTGGAGTGTTCTCATTAATTATTTTTTCTTTATAAATTGTGTTTCCCTTTCAACAAAAAAAAAAAACTCATCTAAAACACCTACAATCAATTCTTATCATTTAACTATTGAACTTTTTAAAACTTTGATGATTTCTTCTTTTGGGGGGAGATCATCAATGGAGATAGAAAATGAATTTTTAGAAAAAATAAGCATTTTGGTGGTGGATGATGATACTAGTTCCCTTCTCATTACTTCTGAGTTACTCAAGAAGGAAAATTACAAAGGTACTTAATTGACTTCCCTTTTTCATTTTCCTAATTTTGTGAGTGTTACTTGATAAAGTAGGGTCTTTTTTGCTATTCTTTTCATGTTACTATTTCTTGGTTTGAGATTTGTGCAAGTCAAAATTGACATCTACTGAATTAATTAAAGGGCTTTTTGAATTTGATTTTCAATCTCAATAAAATTGGGTTTATCTTACATTGTAAGAAAATTACTTGAAAAATGATATTTATGAATTCTAGTCATGATAATTGTGAATCGTGATAAACTAAGTGTTTAATAGACAGAAATATAAGGAGGCAAGATGTTTTATGTATCATGAGATGAGACATAAGGTAAAAGATGTTTTACATGTCAGGGAGTGAGATGTACGCGTCAAGGTATGTGTGGGAGCCACTTGAGGAAAAGGGTGGTCCGATGCACATAAAAAAGATTTAGCGATGGAAAAATTCTGTAGCTAAACAATAAAAATTGTTAGGGGTGTGCAAAAATCGAACCGAAAAAATGTTATTGGGTTATTGTTATTGGATTTTTGTGTTATTGGATTTTTAATGGGTTTATAAAAAAAAGTTATTGGGTTATTGGTTCGGTTTCAATTTTTACTATTGGGTTATTGGGTAAACCGATAACCCAATAAGATGGTAATAATTTACTACTTTACCCTTCCTAAATATTAAATATTAATAATTTAATATATAAATAGACACTATAACTATATCAAATTATTAGTAATCTACCCACTTCACACTAGGCCGCTTTACTCAAATCTAAAGACTAACGTAAGGGTTCGGTATTGTAGCTATTTGATTTTAGTTTTAGTTTGTAATTGTAGGTCGTAGCTTTTGCAAGTTTGTAAAGATTTGTAATTTGATTAACATAAGAAATTTCATACTATGTTTTGGCGGTGACGTGTAAATTGTAATTATAGCCTTCGTACTATATTTTCTTCTTGTTGATGCAATTTCTCATTATCTTTCTTGTTTCACTATATCAAAGCATTTAGAGAAGTGAGAAGTCATATAATATTTTACGGACATTTTCTTATTGGGTAAATCGAACACCAAACCGATAACGACCAAAAATCGATAAACCGATAAAAAATATCTTATTGGTTTGTTATTAGGTTAGCATATTTAAAAACCAAAAATCGATGATACACAAAACCGCACCGAACCGACCGATGCACACCCCTAAAAATCGCTGCTAATCCTACTTAGTGACAAATTTTCGTTCGCTATGAGCAAAATAGCTACAGACCAGCGACGAAGTTCGTAGTTAATTTCAGTGTTTTTTAGTCGTATACTCTATAACTAAGAAGAAAATTTACACATTCTTTGTCAATTTTCTGACTCTATTGCTGGTCGTGAATTCTTATTTTTTCCTTTAATATATAGAATGATTTCTTAAAACGGATTTAAAATTTATTAAATGAATTTATAAGAACATAAAAAATGTGCCAGATTTAAAAGAAAATGTACACAATTTTTTTTTAACAATCTAAGCATAATTATAATAAATCAAGTCATCAAACCTATACGACAACACATCTTATAACATAGGTTATACATACCCTTCATTCATAAGCTTAATCAAAAAGCCGATTCAATCTAATAATGAAAGTAAAGTACAATCATGTTTAAGGAACTAATGATTACTTATGATAATCACAATTCACAGTATAACTAAATCTTAATTAGCATATGTAAATATTGTTCACTTCATCTAATTTCTTATTTTCCTCAAATGATTTTGGAAATGTTTCAATATATATGGTCATTTTATCTTTTTGAGTAATCTTTATATATTTGCTTATTTATAATAATTAATTGGTTGGTTTAATTTAGTTGTGACCGTGAAGAACGCAAATGATGCTTTGAGTATCCTTCGGGTCAGTGGCAACTCATTCGATCTTGTGATCACAGAAGTGTACATGTCCGAAATGAACGGCTTTCAACTTCAACAACAAATAATCAAAGAGTTCAACATTCCTGTTATCTGTGAGTTTCTAATTCTTCAAAACATAAATTTTTTGGGCGAATTTCTTCTTTTTCTCATATTTATGATGATATCGATCAATTCCTTTTACCTTTTTTTTTTCTTTTTTCTTTTTTTCGCTTAATGACTTAAATCTATATTATTTAAATATGAACAGTTATGTCAGATGATGAATCAAAGTGTACAATTATAGAAGGACTTGAGAGTGGTGCTGCTTTTTTTATACTGAAGCCCATATCACAAAATGATATACATAATTTATGGCAATATGCAATCATGCAAAGGAAGAAGAAGAATATAGGGAAACAAGGTATTGTTCAAGAAAATACTAATGAGAAAAGTCCTCATGAAGAAATTGTTGCTGATTCTTCATCGTCGATAGGCAAGTCTAAAATAAAACATGACAAGGCTGAAAATGAGCGCAATGTATTTACATCACCAAGGAAGAGTAAGCTTATTTGGACAGAGTACCTTCACAACAAATTCTTGGAAGCCATTACAATACTTGGCTTGAAGAGTAAGCCTTTTCAAATATATAATACTCGAGTTTATATTATATTCATTCAACAATGCTATACAACAAAATTATATTATCAGGTCATTCAAAAGTTATCTACATTTTGTTTCGTAGGAGCTCATCCGAAGAGAATTTTACAAGTTATGAATATCCCTGAATTGACTAGAGAAAATGTGGCCAGTCACTTGCAGGTTCACTACTTTTAACTCAATTATGATTATTATTTTTTATATTAAAAATACTTAAATATGAAGAAACTTTAGTAACGCTTTAGATATTTGATCAATTAATTATTACTGGATTCTTTTCATCTTCTGTGAAAATGCATAGTTTTTCACCATAATAGAAAACATAAATTAACTTGATATTTATTTATTATCAAATTATTTGTCATTTAAAAATTTAAATTATAAATTTACTTATAGATAAATAGGATTTAATTTATTTTTAAAAAACAAAGTTAATTTAGAGGTGTAAATGATTTTTTTTCCATTATGATATTGTAATTTTTTTGAAAATAAACTCAATCATTCATTACTATTGAGATTTTTTATTTTTTTAAAACAAAAACCATCAAATTTGGAAATTGTAGTTATACCACTTCATGCTCATCATTAATTTGAAAAGTTTTCAGTTAATGCAATTAGTTGCATTATTATTAAAATTAAGTAACTGAATTTGTGCTTGTAAATTTTGCAGAAATATCGTCTTTACTTACAAAAAGTCACTGCTCCAATTGATACTAGTCCAGAGTTGATTTCGAAATCGAGTAAAATCACATTTAACCAATTGTCCACAAGGAAAGCAATTGATCCTATTTCAATTCAGGTGATGAATGATGCTGCAACTTCAACCCAACAACTTATGACAGAAAATTCGAACTCTGTTAATGCAGCGATAACTGATCAGCTTGTTGCTGGTTTTGCCAATTTTCAGTCTGATCCAAAGGATAAGAAATTCGCAGACATGTTGAGTTATCATGTGAGTCAGGAGTATCGTGATAAGATGAACAATTTTTATTCTATTCCGAATTCAGATATAACACATGCTTTCAGCAATGTTCAACCTTCTATTATGGTACATATACATATGATCTTTCACTTGGGTCTTATTTATTAGTCTATTTTCAATTACAAAAATAATTTTTTGATAATCTTTAGTATACATTTTTATTTAAGTAACATCTGGTAGGAAAACAATAATATACAAGAGGGGACAAATCTTAGCTTCGTTGATGGCAGCAATCAATACCAACAAGCTTATTTTCCATGGATTGATCATACATTAGATCAGGCAAGTTTAAGTTGTATCGTTTATGATCATCAAAGTTCTTATATACTTGTATTTTATCATACATTACAATTCTTTTTTAAAGAAATATGCAATTTGTTTACAAATTTAAGCAAGTTCAAGTTCAAACAAATTATCATTTCTTATTTTTGTTATTTTTTATTACCGTCCCTTCAGTTAATGAGTGGAGATGTCTATACATTTTGGGTTTTTAAATAACTTGGTTGATTAATTTTAATTTATATGTAGAATATAAATGATCTATTTTGAATAAGATAATTCAATATGAAAATCAAAACTATATCATAACTATGTGAATAAATAGACTGAAAATAATTGTCAATAATTATGCTGATAAACTTTAGTGTATATAAATGTAGAGGAAAGATCACTCCAGTTTCACAATGCTCTCGAGGTAGTCTCTCATATACTAATATTTAATCATAAGAAATTATGTTTTTGAAAATTAATGTCCTAAGTCAAGTGAATTAATAAAATTTGTACACACTATTATTATTTTTTCTACCTTTTTTACCCACTTTGCTCCCCTAGTTAATAAGTGGAGATAGTAGTATATTACAACTGGCCTAGTTAAATTTCAATAAAATTATTTCTTACATTAATATCAAAATTATATCACAACTCTATGAATAAATAGAGTGAAAATAATTATCAGCAAATAACTTATAATTTTTTGTATTTTATTTTATTATGTAGCAAAATAATTATGAAGGTATTTTGGGAGAGGAAATACCGTTCCAGTTTCACAATGCTCCCTTGAATTTGGACCTTGAGGTATTTCTCATGCACCTATGTTTGGTCATAGAGAATTATGTTTTAAAAATTTATTTATTTTGAGGTGCAAAGATTATCAAATTAGTATGGCTTTTTAATTTTCGATATAGTTGTTTCTTTTTTTGTTTTGTAGAACATAAATTGTTGATATTTTTTATATTAAAAATTAAATACGTGTTGAAAAAATTCAAAAATGAAAATCAAAACTATATTATAACCCTGTGAATAGATTAAATGAAAATAATTATCATTAAACATGCTTACAATTTATGTTATCTTTTTTTTTTTTTTTGTAGCAAAATATTTATGGAGGTTCCACTTCAGAAGAAAGATCGTTCCAGCTTCACGATGCTTTTCCGAATTCAAGACTTGAGGTAATTTTTCATATTTAATCTTAAAAAATTGTACTCTAAAATGTAACATGTAGAGTCAGGCTAATTAAAAAAAAAATTATACACATACTTTCATTTTTCTTTGGTTCTTTTTATTCACTTTTCCTCCCATAGTTATATAGTCAAGATGGTTATATATTTTAAGGCGAATGGATTTCCAATTAATTTGACATGTTAATTTTTAATTTAATTATGTAGAAACAAATAATTAATTTTTATATAAAAGAATAAGTCTTTGGTGTATACGATAATTCAATAATAAAATTTAAAAATATATCATAACTTATGAAAACATAATTAATATAATTGTCAGTAAATTATATGCTTATAATTCTCGATACAGAGATATTACTACAATAAAAAGATTGTTCCAACTCTATTACGTTCTCCAAAATTTAAAATTTAACATAGTATTATTCATATGCTTATAGCTGGTCACAAAGTATTGTATTACGAAAAATATAATTTATGTTGGGTCATAGAGCATTATATTTTGAAAATATAACTGATAGAATTACATGAATTAATAAATTTTTATTCATTATTATTTTTTCTCTTTATTTTATTTATATATATCCTCTCCCCTAGTTAATTAACAGAGAAAATTGTATATTTGAGATGAAGGATTTTTCAAATAGTTTGGTTGATGTGATTATTTCTTATATTTTTGTAGAATAAAAATGATTTGTCTTTTCTTATATAAAAGGTTAATAATGTGTTGAATAAATCAATATGATATCATAACTTATGAATAAATAGCACATTAATAACTGTCAGTAAATATGCTTATAATTTTTGGATCTTTTTTCACTATGCAGCAAGAACATAATGGAGATGTTACTGCAAAAGAAAAATCACTTCATCCTTATATATAACTTTTCCCCAAATTCAAAATCTAAGGTAATTTTTCATATATCTATATTTGATCATAGAAAATGTATTCTAAAAGTATTTACTTACACCTTTGTCTTTATAATTTTTTTTTAGCAAGGAAAGCTTAACAATTTTTTGTCGAGCTTGGATTATGGTGATCAGAAGCAGAGGGAATCTAAAGTCAATATCCAAAGGGGATTTATTTACTAGTATGTAACGGTAGACTTTTCCGTTACTATTAATAGTATAAACAAAAAATAAGTTTGATTTTTATGTTCTTTATGGATGTCATTCTTCAATCAATTGATTTGGAATAACTAGACTATCTTTTATTTGATATATGTTTAATTATGTGTTTTGATCTATGCCTAATTTTATTGCTCAAATTATTCTTACTAAAAGATATTGGTTTGATCTTCACTTGCCTAGTTAAAAGTTGTTCAAATTTCTTCTTAAACTAGTTATTGGTCCGATTTAAAACTTATAACCAAAAATATACTATTTTTGAAGTATTGGACATGCATTTATCAATATTTGTAAAGAGTTCAAGCAATATAGCATTAAAAAACTCATAGAACCAAACAACTCACATATATCAAAATATCTCAATTTGAACTAAGGTGATCTCTAATTCCTAAACGTGAACAATCAGCCAGATCGTCAAACCTACTTCAAGTTATGATTTCAAACTATTACTCTTGCAATCTTATGAACCAACTCTAATTCCTAAACATCAATAAAAACCTCCCAATTAGGTTTATGTTCTCAAGTCTTTCCAAATTGAAGATTATGTTCCTACTCCACTTTATACAACACTGGATCTAGAAAACATTAAAGATACAACTCGATAAAGTGTAGTACAAGTAAACTTGACTTAAGAACTATAAAACATAAGCCTATGGATCAGGTTTTTCATTTTTTTTTCTTGCATTGACTGCACTTGGATCTTCATTCAGAACTCTCTTAAATATGAACTTCCTCTATATATTTAATTGTCTTTCGCTTGTAATTATGTGTAAGTGCGCACAGTTCTTTGGGAAACCTTTGCTGTATTTATAGACGTGAGACTTCTCCTTCTTCAAGCAGATGTCCTCTCTTTTAAGGATTCCATTTGCCAACCTTATGGGATTTCTTTCTATGTAGGAATCCTTTATGAAATGAAACTTCATTCAAGCTAGACTCTTGTCATAAACACGTTCCATCCACCACCTTAATCCTTTTGCTTTATGTAGTTGATCTTCTCCTTATTCCAGTCGGACTCTGTCTGATAGAAACATGTCGCCACGACCTGTTCTTTTCATCGATTTTTCTATTTGTCAATCATCAAAATCTTTTTTGATCTAACAAATTCTTTTTTTTCGATGACAATTCATTGCTTCTTGTGTGCATAACTTAACCTGTGTTATGTCAGTTTCTTAAAGCACAATAGATAAAACACACATCTTAGAAGATCATGTCAGACTAATTGGGTCATAAAAATTATACAAGTATGCAGACTTAAATGTTGAAACAATGGTGTCCTCAACTCCCGTTCACTCAATCAACAACTTTGACTTTAAGAGTGGCCAACGAGGTAGTACGAGTGTGAAGAGTCGGGTGGACATGATGGAGGAAGAGGAGGTAACATCCTCTCTAATGCGCAATAAATTGATACAGGGCTACATATTTTAGAATTTCTCACAAGTACGAAAAGAAAAAGAGATTTCACTCTACTTTCTTTCTTCTTGTATTTTATCATGTTATTAGTATTCTCATTTGTAATATTATCATAAAGTGTGTTATAAACATTGTGATAATCATAGAACATTTGGTTCTTTCGAGTTCTTATTTCTTATATGCTTGCTAGTAATAGTAGATGTATTTGACCTCATTAAAATTTGTAAGGTAAGGTTTAGTCCCTTAGCTTACTCATGCTTAGGGGTGTCAAAAATGAGTGCAACTATAGGTAACCCGCCCAAACCGTCCAGAGTTTTTAAGGGTTGGACTCAAGATAATTTACATGGTTAAACAAACATATATTAGTTAATTAGTCATCATAACTATAGTTTTAGTTAATTACTACTCACGACCAACATTCAATGATAATTACATGGGCTTGAGTTTCAGGTTTGTATAATTCGCACGTTTGTATAATTCAGAATTTGTATAATATAATTTGTATAACTTTTGTATAATGTAATTTTTTATAATATAATTTGTATAACTGTTTAAAGTTCATATGTTTGTGTTTGTATGTATTCGTTATTTCGAGTTTATACAAAAATAACTCAATTATACAATCGTACCCGCGAATTATACAAACGAGGCAGCTTAAATTGTAGCTACAGTCCGTAAATATGCAAACTATAACTATGGAGCATAATTAAATTTATTATAGTGGCTATTTGCAAAAATTTCTCTAATTTGAATTGGACTCAATCTCAGCCTATTCAAGCCTTAACCCATTTTAAGAGAATTCTCAATTGAACCCAATTTAATCTCCAATTTCAACCCGTTTTATGACTCTTTATTTGGATTGATGTAATGTATGTTCCTATATTAAATGTATGAATTACTATCTATTTTATATCTTTTAGGATTTATCTATCCATTTATAACTCTTTTTTAAAAAAAAAAAATCTTGAGTTGAAATTCAAATCGTGGTTATAAAGTTAAATAACCATATGTTAAAATTATTGAGATTAAGCGGGTCAAATTGGGCGGGTCATAACCCAACTCGATTTTTAGCCCATTTGAGTCCATTCCATTTAAGCCCAAATTAAACTTGGGCGGGTCAAGACCCAACCCAATATCTATTTGGGGAACTTTCGCAAATAGCCATTATAATAAACTTAATTATGTTTCATAGCTATAGTTTACATATTTACGGGTTATAGCTACAGTTTAAGTTGTTTCGTTTGTATAATTTGCGGATTTGTATAATTCGCGGGTACATTTGTATAATTTAGTTATTTTTGTATAAACTCAAAATAACGAATTTATACAATTATAAACATCAAAAGTGTAAACAGTTATACAACTTATATTATACAAATTTCGAATTATACAAAAGTTATACAAAATATATTATACAAATTTCGAATTATACAAAAGTTATACAAAATATATTATACAAATTTCGAATTATACAAACGTGCGAATTCTACAAATCTAAAAAGCTGAGCCGCGTAATTATAGCTAAAAGTAGGTCGCGAATTGTAATTAAGGCAAACTATAGCTATGTTAACTAATTAACTAATATATGTTTTCTTATACGCGTAATTTTCCCTATCTATTTCAACCCATTCTAATATCTCCAATATCAATCCAACCCGCCCATTTAACATCTCTACACAATTCCTTTTTGAGGTTCTTTTATTATTAATAAAATATCTAGTAAGGGTAAATACTTGATTGGTCCAATATATTTGCTAAAAATAGGACCGACTTATAAATAACATATTAAGGCAATGGACAAAAATTGGAGGCTTTCATGACTGTGCAAGGGTATTTGAAACTAGTTAACACTTAACACCACATGTTTTAAGTTCATAGTTAAGGAAATAAATATATCTCGTGCTTATACTAACATTTATATTGACATACCCCAAGGGGTTTGTAAGAGTACATTTTGGTAAAGAGCATAAGAGGGTATCTATGAATGTAGAAAAGTTAAGGTGTTTCGAGAAGGGGTAAGTTATGTACCGAACTAATTTGAGTGTTGTAAATTTATCAAAACTTAAATACTTTTAGTTATCCTCAGATATTTATTATTAATGTTCGTTAGATTTGATAAAAATAGTAGAAATAAATAAATTAACCATAAACAATACGAAAGTCCAATAAAACCATTAATTATGTGATACAAAAGATTACATATTTAAAGGACTATTTTTTAACTTACCCTCTAACAAAAGAGACTAAAGTATTATTTTCATGTTATTGTGGCAATTAGAAAAGAAAAGAAAAAAATGGAGGACTTGAAAAAGTAATTTTCGTTAAAGAGGGCAGACTGGAGATGCAGCTACTTATAATAAAACCTGACTTTTCAAAGATATTTTTGGCTCGGCCTCCGCGTCTCCGCTTTGCTGTTGAAGTTAGGGTTTCTTCAAGACAAAACGAGGTAAAAACGTTCAATCTTCTTCTGATTCTTTGATTCGATTCACATGTTTTCTTCAATTCACTATTAGAGAAATGAAATCACTATTTATCGAACGAAAATGTCATTCATTTCTTGAAAATCTTAGAACGGTAGAGTTGATTTTTTTGTTGCAACATTTATTTTGTGGAGCTAGTGAAATTTTGATTTGTTAGTTGCATATGTGTAGCTCCTATTCGGTTGTTGAATTGAAGTTTTGGTGCCTAAAATGTAGCTGAGAGTTAGGTCAGTGTTAAGAAGAGCTTGAAAATGTTACCCTTCGGGGTGGCCCAGTGGTTTGAGCTTGGGACTTCCATGTTGGAGGTCTCAAGTTCGAAACCCCTTGCCAGTGAAAGCAAGAGGTTTGCCTTCTATGTGGTTTGCGAGCTATTGCATAGGAGCGGGGTTTTACCCTGTGCGCACCCAAAGGGTAGCGGCTGCGGGTTTCCCTTGTCATCAAAAAAAAAAAAAAAAGCTTGAAAATGTTAAGTATTGGATGAAAATTCATTCATGTTTATTGTGTAGTTCCTCTTAGGAGGAGTTATACTGCATGTGGTGTGCATTTTTTAAATTAAATGCTAAATTTAGGTTTTTGTGTGAACAAGTTTTATACTCTTGCTCATTCAAATTGGGTAAGTTTTGAACTCACCTATGTTCGTATTCTTAAAAGAGTTAAGAAAATCTTGGCTAAACCAAATTAGGGACTCTCGTGCCATCTTCTTCAGAAGCATACAAGGGTGTTACCTAGCGGTTAATGAAGTTAGAATACAAATAGAAATTCTAGATAGAGGCAGAAAAGTAAGTGATTTCTTGTCATTTGCCTAATTCTTGGTTGAAGAAGTTACAACATACTTGCACTGGTGGGATTGTGGGAAAATGCAGGTATCCCGTGTAATAGCAATGTATGTGCAAGGTGGACCAAATACTACTGTTATTAATAAATGGAATTAAGAAGAAATTTTAGGATAATTTGTTTGACATTTTAAAACTTTTGAGCAGTGTAGTCAAAGGCGAGCTTTAAGCGCGCTTAAGCCCTGAAGCGAGGCTCAAAACGTGTTATGCGCTTTGCCTCGCTTTCTGTGCGCTTCAGTGTCGTCATCAAGGTTCTAAGGCAAACTTTTCCTTGTCAATGAGCCTCTCCCGAAGAAGTGACACTAAACAATTGATATTTTACTTTATCATAATTTTTTTTCAATTTCTTTGGTCATATATTTGTCATTCATGTTTATAATTATTAGTCTTGGACTAAACATATATATTTGTATTTTTTTCTCCCTTTGCGCCTTTTTTCATTAAAGCCCATGCTTTATTTGCGCTTAAAGCCCCAACAGTCTTTAGAGCTTTTTTGTGCTTTTCGCCTTTGATAACACTGCTTTTGAGATAGCGAGTTTCAGATCTTTAGGAGAATACTGGGTGCCTATTCGCCTTGTTAACGAGTAATAGGTTTTTGACTTGGAATTGATATCATTTTAAGATGACTTTAATCTAAGCTAGTAATTTTTGTTGTAAAAAGGGTGTGTGCCTGGTGCCACAGGCAAAGGGTCAAATGATCCTCCCAGGGGATCGGAGTTTTATTCCAATTCGTGAATAATCTAAAGCCACTGATTTTTTACATTGTAAAAGGACTGTTTGTATAACAGTTTATGTACAAACTGTTTTAGGGTTAGCTAATGTGATCTAACTGATAATTTAATGAATGGAGCGCATCTCCTTTCTAAAGGATGCTAAGTTGCTCGGACTCTCCAAAAATGTTGCTGCACCCGTGTCGGATCCTCCAAAAATCACTACTTTTGAAGGATCTGTCACGCACCTGGCGGCATTTTCGAAGAGTCACATGAAGAATGCATGTTCACTTTAGGATTGCCTGAATGGAAGGGTGTAAGCTAACTCTGAACACAATCCATGGACAACTGTTAAATGCTCAACTGTTCTACTGCAATCAATCACGTTAGTTATATAGTTAGATGAAACTGCTCTTTTCATATTATCTGTAGCCATACACATCTACTTGTCTCCTTTCAGGTTTAGCAGTCCCTGACATCTTCTGTTCAGGAAGGATGAGGCCAATTTTCTGTGGTAACTTTGAGTTTGAAACCAGACAGCCTGAGCTGGAAAGGCTTTTCAAAAGATACGGGAAGGTTGATAGGGTGGATATGAAGTCTGGTAAGATTGTAACACATGTCAATTTTCTTTCAGTGCCACTTGTCTTATTTCTAACCTTGTTGTGTTAATTTTCCTTTTTTGAATATGATGGACCCTGTTGGCGAGTTTAAGTTGTGGCGATAACTTGTTACGGACACCAACCCCTGGATTCATGGTGTACCATACTTGATATAAAATTCTATGTACTTGATTAATTGGGTGTCTTGATAGGTGTTAACTACTTGTATGTGAGGCCTCCCCAATGAGGTCTTGTTATTTCCTTTTGTGTATCTTAGAAGTTGGAAATGTAATTCTTATTTCTTAGTACATGCACATCTTACTGCCAGTGAGTTTCTTCCTGCAGTAGGTACCTGGGTGTGATTTCATCTACTAGGGTAGTTGTTTACATAACCAGATTCTTTCTTCTGTATAATCTTTATTCCTTATGTCTTGTTAACTATGGGCAATAAGCACTATGGCATCAAATGGTCTGGCCAAGTGTTATTTTGCCAATTGTACATCAATTATATACATACTGCTAAACAAAGTTCTCTGCAATCCGAGTAAGACAGAGCCCACCACTATTGACTACCAGTAAAGCTGGGCCAGATTATGTGAAGTCTGTGTCTTGCTAAAGTTCAGCATGGCAAGCAACAATAAAGCTGATGGTTGCAAAGCGATTGAGTGATGAAATATGAACAAGGTTATTGCATCCCTTGTCCCGTTCTGTGTTTTCAGTGCTCAAATGACTGCAAAGTGGTCTGATGTGGATGCTGCATTCCCATCTTTACATTGTGGCTATGTTGGATGGGAGATCCAGTCAGCTTATTTGGCTCAACAGCAGAAGTCTTGTTGAGTTTTGGTGGGGTATTAGGATATGTTTACCGAAAAAAGTGTAATTTTTTAAGTGTAGACCCCCATACTCAATTGATTCTTTGGCGCAGGATAACATTGCAATGTCCATACCCATTGCTGATGGACGGTGTCTATTTCGTGTCCTGACCGTGACAAGTTTCTCTTCTAGTTTCAACAAGAGCTCTCTGATCCATCATGGCATCACAATCACATATTATTCTCAGTCACTATTGCCCTCCATTCCTCGTGAATTTTGCCCCGCCTTCATTTTCAGACTTGTCACAATGCCGACCTCGAAGCTGAGGCAGCAGTTTAAAATGGAGAAGGCACTCTTTTACATTATCCCATCATGTGACATCCACCTTTCCCTGGCATCTTTAGTCCACCATTGAAGGTCTGTTGCTGATTTTAATCGTGTCAAAGTTTCTAGATTTGACAGAGTGATTGTAATGCAATGAAATGCTAGATGGTTTGCACTTTGCACATTTACTGGATAAAGTTATCTTTCCTTTTTTTTTTTTTTTTTTTGTTGAGCATTTATGAGTAGCGGAATCCTTCTTTAGGGGGTTCTTGTTGTCACCGACTGAGTTTTTGTTTAATCTTCAGTTTATTTCTTGCATCAAACTTCAGGTTTTGCTTTTGTTTATATGGATGATGAAAGAGATGCAGAGGATGCTATTCAGGGGCTTGACCGAATAGAATTTGGCAGAAAGGGACGGAGGCTTCGTGTTGAGTGGTCTAAGGTAATCCATTTTTGTGCCTGCTCCCCTTCCTTCACATGTGTGTTTATGCTGTGTTTTGGTCGCTGTGCTGCAGGAAGAACGGAGCAGGAAGCCTGAGGGTTCTAGAAAATCTTCATCAAGCTTCAGAGTTTCCAAGACCTTGTTTGTCATAAATTTTGATCCATATAATACTAGGACAAGGGATCTGGAAAGGCACTTTGATCCATATGGAAAAATACTCAATATAAGGATCCGAAGGAATTTTGGATTTATTCAATTTGAAACACAGGAGGATGCCACTAGAGCCCTGGATGCTACAAATATGAGGTATATGCCTTTGTCAATTTTCGTTGTAATTGGGCACGTAGTTTCCAAATTTGCACATTAGTTTGACCTGAGCCTTCCCTTGACTGCTTATGACTTGGTTAAATGCAGTAAGCTGATGGACCGAGTTATCACAGTGGAGTATGCAATCAAAGATGATGATGATAGGAAAAATGGATATGGTCCTGGTAAAACCTATAATCAATCACCCAGGAGAGGAGGTTATGACCGAGGCCGATCTCGTAGTCCACGTGGAAGAGATAGGCTGAGTCCAGACTATGGTCGTGGCCGAGATCGGCCAAGTCCAGACTATGGTCGTGGTCGAGATCGGCCAAGTCCTGACCATGGTCGTGGTCGAGATAGGCCTATTCCTGACTTTGGTCGTGGTAGAGATCGGCCAAGTGCTGACTTTGGTCGTGGTAGAGATCGGCTAAGTCCTGATTATGGTCGTGGCCTTAGTCGAAGTCCTAAGCACAGGGAAAGGAATTCTGAGTATGGCCGTGGCCATAGTCCAGCTGTAGGAAAGGAGAGAAATCCTGGTCATGGGAATGTTCGTAGCCCTAGCCCTCGTAGGGAAAGAACAGGTCCAGGAAATGGTCTTATGAACAGTCCGCTGAAAAACAGAAGTCCTGGTTATGGTGATAGACCCAGTCCTAGTCCTCAAAGGGAGAGGAGAGATAAATATAGCCTGGATGGTTATAATCGTGGCAGCAGCCCAGGTCCTAAACTTGAACCAGTAGGAAGTCCTGTACGTGATGGGAGGGGAAGTTCAGAGCGATGCAGGAGGTTTGCACCTCACTAGTTTACTTTCCCTTTGTCTGGCCTTTTCTTTTGTGCTCTGTTGCCTGTTGTCATTTTTGAAGTCATCCTAGACGTGTTGTACTTTAATCATTTTGTTGGTGATGCAGTCGTTCACCTCCAGCTCGGGAAAGATCGCGCTCCTGATTTGCTTGAAGCTGTTTTGATAGATGGAGTAATATCTGTAGACTGGTTATGTTGAAAGTGGTGCTTGTAGAATTACACCTTGAAGTTGCTGGAACATCAAAGTAGCATGTGGGTTTTAGAACCAATGTAATATACCTTGGGAGATAGTTTTTGCTCTTGGAAGTGATTTAGAACTGCTACCGTGTATCTCTGCCTTGTTTACTGGATACTCTCTTTTCCATTTGATACTGATCTGGTAAGACTTGGGCCATATCATTCTTTAGCTTGGCTTTACCAACAAATTTTGTTTATCCCCGCAGCCTCAGTGTGATGATTAATTAGTGAACTTGTCTTGCAAAACAAATCATTAGTATTGCACCCAAGGATGTGGCCTAGTGTTCAATGAGAACCCTGAGGTCTCAGGTTCAAAACTCAAAGACAAAAATACTAGGTGATTCTTTCCATCTGTCTAGGACATTGGTGGTCAGAGGGGGAGGAGGTGTCAGGTATCCGGTGGAATTAGTAAGTCGTAAAAAAAAAACAAATCTTTAGGATTAATTAAGTATGAGTTATAGACATATATTACAAGAATTTTTTTTAGAGTTTGCAATAGTGAGTTTTGTTATTGTGTTGTTGTATTGTTTTGTATGTATAACTCGTTCTAGTGGTTGTAAGTTACATGTAGAGGAGGGAGCCTACTAACGATTCTATGAATCTGTCTTAGATACATCAATCTCTGCATTATTAGGTGCCAAAGTTCCAAGAAAGAAAAAACAGTACAGTTGCAGGTTTGGGAGATATATGAGGGGAAACGCTAAATATTGGTGGTTTATGTATTTTCGACATAATTGCATGAAAATTGCTGGTCTTACTTGTTGGATATTTTCATATATGTGGTCCCTAAATATTCTGCGTACGAACGAAGTGTCTTTGGTGAGGACTGAGAGACAGCGTTATATTTGTGGCTGAATTGATTTAAATTACCCTACCTTTAGCCTAGTGGGAGAATAAGGAGCGTGGTTTGTTGGAATGTATGAAGCAAGGTTTGACAATAACTCCATTATTAAGTAACCATAGAAAACTTGATTTTAAAGAGTGAAACAATAAGAATGGCCCCCATCTACGAGGGTGTCAACCTCAAGTAATTTTCATTTTGGTACTGCTTCTTTTGTTTCTTCGACAAGGACATCAAAACCCTGTACTTTGCTTGATATTAGCCATCACCAGCCCTTTTGCAGGGCCACTTTGTAATGCCTAAAGCACGACAACTAACTAAATATATAAATGATGAGTCTTAAATATTGAATTGTGAGAAAAGGGCTCGTCTTCCCTAAACGCTTATTAATCGCAGCTAATGAGTTGGCCTATTATATTTTCGCTTCTCTTACTTGGTACTCAAATTTGGGGAAAGTCGTAGCTCCCAGATATTACTCTCTCGGTGTTGATCAATCTTACTAAAATTAGTTGTCTTATTCACCTTACTAGATCAAGAAAATATTAATTAATTTTTTTTGAAAGAATTCACATTTATTTGTAAAATTTTCCACCAAGGTGTTTAAGAGGTGAATTAATAAAATTTATCTTCTTATTTATGTATATCGATTATCGGCCACAGGCTTAATACATATTTGGCAAGGCTAACTGTTCTTGTCCATTGGAGATCCGAAAAAACGATGCATGCCCATCCAGTTCTGGAATGGCTAGACCAAGCGTGTGCTAGCAGGGGTGACAATTGGGCTGGTTGAGTCAAATTTGGACGGGTCATAAAGGGTTAAGACAACAATAGGGTCAAAACCCAATCCAACCTAAATTTGCTTGGATCAAAACGGGTTGGGTAATGTGTTGTATTACAAGTCAAGACCCAACCCAATTTTTACTAAGCTTAATTGTTTTATTTGTTCTTTTAAACTATTTTACTACCTAATAAAATTGTTTGTTTTCTCTCTCTTTATTATGGCTTTATACAACATATCAAATTGAAAAATAAGTTTTTTTTTAAAATATTTCGACAAGATTTTTCATGAGCCAATTTGAGTTACATTAAGCTAATGAATGGTACCCGATCTGATTTTCATCGCAAACACAATATTATACTCACAGTTGCAACATAAGCTTTCAAACTCTCAAGCTAGAGTTTTCCTGGGGACATTGACTTGACAATTCCGCCAAAGACCCCTTAATATGATTAAGCATTAATTAAGAATATTCTATTTGATCAATATAATTCATATGACCTTGAATTTCAATTACAAATTCAATTGTTATTCTGAATCACTAATTTAGGACTTAGGAGTAAAGCACCACTAAACTAATTAAAACCTTTTATGTAATAGTAATTGAAACAAAGTCTCACTTTCTATGTGATTGATTTCACTAAAAAAGGAGAAGGAAAAACAAAACAAAAAAATAACAACTGTTTCACGTGAATCTCTAGTAATCAAACCATCATAAGCAAAATTAGCATCTTTAATTAGATCTAACGTATGTTTAAAGCCATACTATTTTAAAAATCAACTGATCTCATGAAGCCTCCAACTTTAACAAGGGAAACGGAAAAAGAATTCAAGTCTTTAGAAGTAAATCTCAGCTAAACTTATACGCTTGACATAATTTCATTTTTCATATGATTCATTACCCTAAAATAGAAGAAAGAAAAACACAGAGTACTTAATAAAATAAAATAACAACTGTTTCCAGTAGATTCCAGGCTTTATGATATTAGAAAAATTCCAGCTGCAAAATTGATTTTTTAACACAAAAAATTATGCCAAAGTATTTTCCAAGTCTACCAATCAGCCGATGGATGCGGCTAACAAAATTAAAACATTCTCAAAAGAGACAAAATTATGCATGCACGCCCCATGCAAATACTTTTGACTAATAATTTATATATTTAGCAGCTTAGTCTTTGGTTTCAGACCCAAAATTTTGTTTTATTTTATGCATATTACAAAAAGGGATTGGCTCTATCTGCGGAAAAGACAATTCAAAAGATTTTTTCATAATCTAAATTGGCGTTTATACATGTTAAACAACAGGAGCAAGTCAACAAGAAATTCTTAGTCGATTTTGGGAGTGTTTCCTAAGTTTGTTGGGTGTATATACGTGTGAACAAGATAAAAGCGACTTATAAATTTGAGTACTGCTCTCTTTCTTCATTCTAATTTATGTGAATTTATTTGACTAGACACGTAATTTTAAAAAGAAATGATTTTTTTGGAACTTTTGATCTTAAGTACATGTTACATATGTGCGTGAGTACAAGACTTGTGAATTTTGTGTTATTAAACATGTCATGATATTTGTCAGACTATAAAAAATTTCGCATTTAAGGTAAAGTGAGACGTTTGAAGCATATTATTCCTAAATAATTGTTATGCTTTTTTTGAAACAAATTAACAAAGGAAACATGTTTGCTAATTAAAACGGACTAAAAAGAAAAGTGTATATATAAGTCTTAGCGAAGAAAATAATTGATAATTAATCAAGTATCCTTAAATTCCGTTGGCCTATGTTTTGATGAGATAAACTGTGGATTATATTTTAGTAGCACAGTCATTGTTCGATTATATCTTTGAATTCAACAAGAATAGACATTGTTATAATTAAGTCCACGACTTAGTCATTTCCACAAGGAATATGAATACTTATAGTATTGTTTACTTCGTTTCAAATTAAGAGAAATTAAAGTGTGGTACTGTATTACATTACCAAAATTTGATATGCGTGTTTTCTTGCACGTGAAATTCATTTCTACTAAATTTGCGCGCACAATGCGTGTTTAAATTACGTGTTGATAGTGTTAACGGCTTACTTCTTAATGGGTTAATAATTTATCATAGTTTTGTTATTAGCATTTTCAGTTTACTGATTCAAAATTTAAAGTTTATAAATTTTCAATTATTTCAAATTTTAAGAAAAAACTTTATTATGAACGAATTACATATGTATGCATTGGTGGAGCCAGGAATTCTATCAAGGGGGTTCAAAAAAATAAAATTAAGCACGCTAATAATATTCATAAATAAACGGGTCGGATCATATATGAACGGATTGAATAACAAACGGGTTGACAAAAAAAATTCTTAGTCCAAATAATTTCTTACAATTACAACTTATCTTAAGAAACAAATTTAAAGTACATATCGATAAAATGATAATAAAGTAGCACAACTCATTCAAAAATTTCTACAAGTTCTTCAATTCCTTTAGAATTCTCTTCGGCTCCTGAAAGTGCAAATGGAGAGCAAGCACAAATTTAACATTAGAAAGACTAACAATAAACACAAATCAAAGCAAAAACACTCTTTCTTCGCAAAAACACTCTTTGGCATAAAATGGCTTCATTAAATTACAAAACTACACAACCTTGAAGGGAGGTTAAGAAACCAAACATGCAGATAAACCTATCAAAACATAGTTTTACATTTGAAAATTCAACTACATACATTATTACAATTGTATTCTACGAGGTTTCATATCTTGAAATGTCTTAATAATAACATCATTAGAAATATTATCAAATACATCTTTTTCTAAATAAGGCACCAAACAACCACTAAAAAAATCATCACTCATTTGACTCCGCAAATCATTCTTGATAAACTTCATTGCCGAAAAAGCTCTTTCAACGGAGGCAGTGGCAACCGGTAAAAGTAGAGCAAGTTTCACTAAGCGAAATACCAAAGGATAATTTGAATGTTTCTTTGTCTGAACTAATCTTTGGAAAGATCACAAAGCCCATTTAGATCGGAGAACCTTTCATCAACACCACGAACATCAACAATGTAACTTGCAAGTTGATTCTCAAGAATACTCATATTGGATTCATCAAAGTCATCTGGATATAATTCAGCCAAAACTTAAGCCAGCAAAAACGCTTAAAATTTAGAAATTTTTTTTATTGCTCGCTGGATTCAAACCTGTGACCAAGCCCACAATACGTGATTTCCTGAACCCAGTTAGCCATTGAGCTACTCCTTTGACATATGTTCAGGGGGTTCAATTTTAAATATATACACGTAAATAAAAAAATCGATCTTATATATATACAGTGTAATCTTTTTATATGAACCCCCTCGGCACACTGTACATCCGCCCCTGTATGTATGTCCTTTAATTTGAACTCAACTAGTATTTATGCCCTCTAACTTTAGATATGCATAAGTAAGCATTTAAACTTGTATAGAGTTGAATAAGTAGACACGCACATTCTATGTGGCATAGTACATGTAGGACGCTATGTAGGATGCAAATTGCCACGTATGACATTAAGTAGGACGTGTGTGCCTACTTGCTCAACTCTATACAAGTTTGAGTGCCTATTTATGCACACCTAAAATTGAGGAGCATATATACATATGTTAGATAAGACCAAGTTAAAAAAATACGTTTATGTATTATGTCTTTAATTATTATATGTGCCAAGAGTAATCAAACTCTCATCTAACATATGTATACACATTTATGTCTTTATTATATGTGCCAAGAGTAATCAAACTCTTATCAAAGAGGCACAAAGTTAAGCAAGTTTTACTTTTACCGTCAGACCAAGAGACTACTTTGTTACTAGGTTCCCAACAATTTTTTTATATGTATATGATAAATTTCTTAATATAATAAATATCGAACATGTGAGATAATTTCAGAGTTTCTTGGAATCCGCTCCTACCACTCTAGATACTCCATTGATCATATTTAATCTTGTAACGACGAGATAAGGTTAGAACTTACAACTTAGAAACAAAAACTGAGAGATTCCTTCTTTCACAGCTTTCATTTGTCTTTTTGATGTGGCAATGTTATCACATTGAGTTGGAGAGATGAGCTTTATCTTTGAAAAAAGAATCTAAAGTAAAATAAATCTCTTCTTTTTTATCAAAAAAAATTATTCACTTGTCTTTGAGCAAGATAATTCATAAATGACCTAAGTTAGCAATTTTTTATTTATCGGAATATTAAGTTTAAGACCATAGTCGATGAGCTAGCAAGAATTTTACACCTAATTCAAGATAATATGGATTCACCTTTTCTTTAAAGTCCAAAACAATGCATGCTTACAAGTTAGTGGGGTGGTTGTCTTAGCATGTATGATAATTTTGAAATATAATTATAAATATACTCTTTATTATTTGACTTAGATCATAGAATTTTTTTGAATTATCATGCGCAAATATAATTAATTAATTAGGTCAGTTATGATGTTATATTGCAAGTCTTCATTTTCTAGAATTTGGTAGGGCTTTTAATGGATTCCGTTTTTCCTTTTCTGTTTCTCATCATTAGAATTACTTCTTTTGTTTCACTAAGTCAGTGTGTCATGTTTTTCTTTTTAATTTATTTTAAAAAGGAAAATATTATACTGAAAATAATTAAAATTTCATACACAGTTAAATATTATTTCGTTTTTATTTATATTAGGTGTTTTTTTGTTTGTTGCTTGAACATATCTTTTAAGAAATCTACTCATTTCTAAAAAGGTAACTGTTCCTCCAGTTTCAATTTGTCAATGAAGGGAATAGTGTTTTTATTAATTTATTCTTAATTCAATAATAAATATATTTTTTTTAATTTACTTACCAAAATAGGGATAAGAAAAATGAAAAAATAACAACATCTTTTCAATTAGATGAAACATTACTTATTTTAAATTAAAATATAAAAATAAATATAGCTGAATCAAAAAAAAGTAGGACACATATATTGAAACAGCAATATCTAATAACTTTGACCGAAGGTAAGGAAATAAATTGCGGCGAATTGCAAATAAATTGGCCAGTTTGAGTGAAAGTCCCACCCCTCTCTTTTTTGATAATCTTAGTTAATGATGCATTAGTGACAGAATTTCATTAGCTACGAACAAAATACAATAAATTAGCAATAAAGTTCATAGCTAATATTAAATTTTTTTTAGTAGGGATAAAATCATCATCAACATTTTTATGTTTTGGTGAATAGTATATAGTACAAAATGTGGGGAAAACGTGGAGTAAAATATTGTAAACGTTCAAGTTTCTGTGTACGAAATTTGAACACAACTTTATGACATCATAAAAAATGTGTCATGCCTTACCAAAAGCATGTCGACTAAAACTTATGAAATGCAAAATTCTTTGTTTTTATTTCAATGTGAACTCATAATAGTTTTATGAACAAACGTCTAAATGATATACTTATATAAAAGTAACCCCACTTTCATCATTGTTAATATATGATAAAATTCCACACGTTTTGATTTATTTATTTTTAATTTTCTGTGTGTACCCCACTAAATTTTCTACTGGTTTTTATTTTGCCGTGTGACCAGGGCACTGACACTTGCATTGGTCACAAAACTCCTTTAATAGTGACCACTGAATATGCAAGGCATTTTTAAAAAGTGAATTAGTATATGTAAATTATATTATTTTAATGGAAAGAAGAGTTTAGTTTCAGTGTACCAGAAAACAGTTGTTTGAAAAATATATATATAAAAGTAAAAAAATGGCAAGAATTAATAAGTAGAAGTGATCAATCGACATTTGTTGTGTTTAATAGGATGACGGCTGGCGTACAGTGTGGAAGGAGGACTGCTAATACAAATTCTCTTTCTAGATTCTGAGTGCTGACTTTTTATGTTTTCTTATTTAGACTTTCATTCCATTCCATACGACCAACGGCGCCATCATTTGGACCATGCATAAAACAAAATTCGGCAGTAGTGGATTTACGATTTTCATTTTAGAGGTGTGAAAAATAATAAAAGGTAGTGTTCAGGATTTGAAGTTTGAATTTCAAAGTGATTTTGAATCCCTAAATTACGGAGCTAATCGATAATTTAGTGTTTAGAGGATTCAAAATATATGCATGCAATGTACTTTTTTTTTTATTGAGGGGGTTCAGGTAAAAACTATCTCGACCTTCTAGATCTGTCTCTATTGTTGTAGCGGTGGGAAGTCATGTATTTTTCGCTGAAAAGGTCTATTCAAACCTCCTTGACCCCCTCTGATTCCGTTCCTAGCAATCATATTGGAATTTTTACTAAGAAAGTCAAAATATGAAAAAAGTAAACATTGAATAAGCCTAGAGGAATTCAATGTACATTCATAATCATTTGACCGACTTACATAATGTAATTTTCTAGCTAATGAGTGTCAATTAACATTTTTTGAACAAAGATGACTCTATGAAAGAGGGAAGCTAAAAGCTAAAAGACCTTTGGTGGGAGTTAAACCTATAGTAAAGAGCGTAAAAGTGAAAATTGTAATTTTTTTTTTAAGAGAGACCACTGATCGATTTTCCTTATCAGTCTTTTCAGTCGAGTTTGTTGCATCGAACTTGTCTAGTGTAATAATATGATTTGTAAGTTATCGTACACGAACTTATTTACTCCGTATAAATTCAAAAAATAGCAACTATAAATTTCTTAGGGGTCCAAACAAAAAATTGTAACACACAAAATTATAACATAGCATCTTTTTCTTTTAGTTTGTACAAATGAAATTTAAAAAGCTTGGTATCCCTTTCATTCTGTTTTTCCATTTCTAAATCAAGTTGTTAAAGTAAAGTTATATGTCAAAAATCATAAGATAGAAGTTTTAATTTATAATTTTAACTTAGTTTTATTATTTTTGCTTAAAATCAAGTACTTAACAACACTTTTTTTTTCTTTCATCCAAACACTATAAAAGTGCTTAATAATTATTTTAACTTAAAAACACTTAAAATAAAGTCAATCTAACCAGGCTCATGGTATGTTCCATTTGGTTAAGTTGTTAAAGAGTGTGGAACGATGAAGTAACATCACAAAAATGCTGATCAATTAGCTGACAGAAAATGAAAACTAGTAAACCGATGATTAAGAGTGTGGGACAAAAATTGAAAGAGAAAAAAGAACAAGTGATAAACAGATGACCACTAACTAGTCTTGGACTTTCGGCGAGCCGTGCCGCACCAAAAAATATTATTATGGCTGGCAAAAACTTGATTCGATTACCAATTGCTCCTTTGTCTACTCACGCATTCGAATTTAGAATTTTTAGAATATAAGTGACAAATATATATATAAAATATCTAGTCATTGATTCACTCACGTATATAATAATTTACCCTAATAATCCGCCTCTACATTTTTTTGGGCCCTTTAACGGGCCTTTTTATAAATGGCCGGTTTTGGGTCCTTATCTATATGTCCAAAAAGTTGTTTCATCTAATATGACTTCTCTATCATCATCTCTTTGCAGTTTTTGGCTTCCCTGTTAGTTAATTCTACAACACACTCGTGTGTTACTATACTAGTCGTCATAAAATAAGTTATAATTTATTCAATTTTTTTTTATTACATATATATAGAAAGTTGAACATTTGTCTTAAAAAGGACAAATATATGCTAAACCACCTAAATAAATAAAAAAATTAAAATGTTCCTCCACTAAAATCTTAGTTGAAACAAAATTGGAATTCCACTGTATGTATATAGGGCGGTAAAAGTTTAGAAAGAGAGACAAAAATCTGCCCCTTATATAAACCCCATCACTTGTTGGCCTTTAAATGTGCACAAAAACTTCTTCCTCGTTATAAACTCTATCTATCTATCTATTATCTCTTTGCTTCAAAATGTGTAAGCCGACAAGTCCACCATTCACCTGCAAATGCGAGGCATATGCAGAAACAAATTTCATCTCCATTAAAGTCCCTGAAGAATCCGACATGTCTACCCCTTTGATACCTAAAAGCCCAACAAACGACACTTACCCCCACATAACCAACAAGAAAATAACTTCTCTTGTCTTCAATGAAGCAAAATCCATTGCTAATATCGCTTTTCCTATGATTCTTACAGGCCTTTTGCTTTACTCTCGCTCTATGATCTCTATGCTTTTTCTTGGCCGTCTCGGCGGTTTGGCTCTTGCTGGTGGATCTCTTGCAATTGGGTTTGCTAACATTACTGGATATTCAATTCTATCTGGTTTAGCTATGGGGATGGAACCTATTTGTGGACAAGCTTTTGGAGCCCAGAAGTATAATCTTCTTGGGCTTACTTTACAGAGAACCGTTCTTTTGCTTTTATTAATTTCATTCCCAATTGCTCTGTTTTGGGTTAATATGAAGACTATTCTGCTTTATTGTGGCCAAGATGAAGATATTGCTACAGAAGCACAATCTTATTTGTTCTGTTCTCTTCCTGATTTATTCGCGCAATCTTTACTTCATCCATTGCGTATTTACCTTAGAACTCAATCGATTACTCTGCCTCTGACTTCTTGTGCGATTTTCGCGATTCTTCTGCATATACCCATAAATTTTCTTCTTGTTATTAAGCTTAATTTGGGGGTTAGAGGAGTTGCTATGAGTGGAGTTTGGACTAATTTTAATCTAGTAGGTTCGTTAATTGTATATATTCTTGTTTCTGGTGTTTACGAAAAGACTTGGGAGAAATTGTCAATGGAGTGTCTCAAAGGATGGAAATCGCTTCTGAATTTAGCGATCCCAAGCTGCATTTCAGTCTGTTTGGAATGGTGGTGGTATGAGATCATGATTTTGCTATGTGGGTTGTTGATTAACCCGAAAGCAACGGTTGCTTCGATGGGCATTTTGATTCAGACGACTTCATTAATTTACATTTTTCCATCATCTCTTAGTTTCAGTGTATCAACAAGAGTTGGGAATGAGCTTGGAGCAAGGAGACCAGGTAAAGCGAAGGTAGCTGCCATTGTAGGCCTTGCTGGCAGCTTCATTTTGGGTTTTACAGCTCTATTTTTCGCGTTGACGGTGAGGAACGTTTGGGCCAAGATGTTTACTAATGACAAAGAGATATTAGCGTTAACATCAGTTGTTCTGCCAATAATTGGGCTTTGTGAATTGGGAAACTGCCCACAAACAACTGGCTGTGGGGTTTTGAGAGGAACAGCGAGGCCAAAAGTTGGGGCAAATATAAATTTAGGATGCTTTTATATCGTTGGGATGCCAGTAGCAGTGGGGCTAAGTTTTTATATGGCATTTGATTTTCAAGGATTATGGCTCGGACTATTGGCCGCACAAGCCTCTTGTATGGTGACGATGTTACTTGTTCTACTTCATACAGATTGGGAATTCGAAGCACTCAGAGCCAAACAACTAACAGGAACTACAATTCTCGATGAAAATACTACTAGTAATAAGCAACTCAATGAAAATTTTTTATGTTAACAATTTTAATCTTTAATTTTTCTGTATAGAGGAATGAAAATGAAGCAAAACTCTTTTGGTAATTCTGGTGAGGTCCAAAATGGGAATATCACAGGATATGACAAGAGATTGTAGCTGGAAAAAACAGCAACAAGAAAAGGTGCACTTTGTACTCTAGCAAAGAAAATTACATTTTGTTCATTTGCTGATTGGGAAATGTTCCTTCTTTTTAATTATTTGCATAGATAACAAATTAAATAAGGTAAATACAATTAAAAAAATTTATGAAGATGCCTCCAAGATGAGTTATGTGTGTTTCATGTTGTCCTGCATGCATGGACTAGCTAGGATAAACTTTATTCAATTATTATTACAAAAAAAAATATCCTATAGAGTTGTACAAAAATGTTACATTAACTAGTTATATGGTGAAAAATATTAATTGTTTAATTAAAACTAATATTAACACCATTGCAGTTGCATCCGTACAGTTGTTTGCAATTATCAGATGTAGGTAAATAATAGTAATAATTCTTTGATCACTATTTTCAACAAACATCAGTTGACATTTTAGAATTGAAAAATTCTCAATTTTTTTAAAAATTTGCTTATATTAGATTTGCCAAAACTTGAGTTGGTAACAATATGAACATTTATTTGAAATGGTATAAAATATGAGTGCTATATAGATCTCAGAAAACTAAAGTCCCGCAGCATTTTATCCTCGTCGTATTTCATCACGCTTACCGCGTATTACGCCATGCCAAAATAGAAAATTCTGATTTTGATTTGTGTTCCAGAATTTATTAAATATTAAATTCAGAATCCGATTTTTAGTATTTGAAATCATTATTCTAAAATTCAAAATCTTAAATAAAATTAAAATCATAGCTCTGCATCTAATTTATATAACTTGAAATTGTATGACTCAAATGGATAGACAGACTAGATTGAGGTGCGTAAAACAGAAGCCGCAAATACTGTTAAAAAGGGAATATGATGCTCAAAGCATATAAACTTTGATAAGACTGGATGGATGTGTTTTTTTTTTCTTTTTTCCCAGCACTACTAAAAGAAAATACTGGAATTAACTACAAATTTCGTCCCTGATTCATCGCTATTTTGATCATAGCTAACGACAATCTATCGCTTTTGTTGCTAAGTAGGATTAGGCAACAAATTTTACCATTTAGCGATAAAATATATCGGTCGTTATTTTTTTAATAGGGCAGGTACAAAAAGAGAAGCAGGGGAGCACGGGACACATGGGAGACGCATTATAATTAGGCAAATGCAAATGCTCCTATAATTATGTATGCAAGTTGCAACATCAACTAATAAATTAAGCATATATTATAATTATATATGTATGGCCCAATATTGCTGCTGCTAGTCAATCTCTTTAAGATCTTCAATATCCTTTTTTTCCCATACTTTGATAAAGATTTATAACTTGTTCATATCAACTTATATATTTCTGCTGGTTTGGGGGATCTTCCTCAACATGCATAGCTTCTACAGAGCATAAGATTTTGTAACTTAATTATATATATTAATAAAGATTTTTTTTTTACATTGTTAGATGTACTTTATTATATAATAAAAGGTAATATATATATGTAGCTTCCACAGAATCAATGATTTTTACCCTTTAGTAAAATTCCTATCTAATAATGTGCTTTTTTTGGCTTATTTATTCTGCTTAAACCAACTAATTTGCTTCTTCTTCGTTTTTTCTCTAAAGAGAAGCAAAAAGATTCTGAAATAAGGTAATAAATTTAAGGGTGTGTTCGGTGCAAAGAAAAATATTTTTCCAAATATGATTTTTAAGAAAATAAATTAATTTAACTTATTTTCTTGTGTTCGATATTATATTAATAATATATAGTGTCTATAAATAAAAATATTTATTTATAATTTGAACACATATTATGAAAATATGAGTGTAAGCATAGGAGTGTTCTTTATGACTTCATTTATTTTGTTACTTTTCAAAGTTATTTTCCACATTTAAAAAATTATTTTATTTTAAATTACTTAATTAGTCAAATATATATATATAACCAAAAAGGGAAAATGCGTATATAACCTGAAGAAATGTCACCAGTACTATTGCACTAGAATATATCTACGTATATGTACTATCATTTTCCCCAATATATAATAGATTATTAGACTGACCCCACATAAACTCAGAACACTCTGCCATTAGCAAGTGGTTAATAATTAATTAATCAAATTATAAGGTCAGACAGATAGATGAATCATGCAACTTATTCACTTCTTAATTTAATTACTTCTTTTTTTCAAATGATATTATTAGGGAAAACAAACCTGCAGAACTACGTACTACCTCTAAATTAAAATGGAAAACGTGATGAGTATTTTATCTTCTTTTTTTATCAGAGTATATATTAAACAATAGTGTACGTATCTAAACTTGTTTAATTCCATGCAGGAGAATCAGAATCCACCAGATTTAGTTTATGAAAAGGATAGTATATAATTTAGCCTTAAGCCTATACCAAAAGGTGAGATCCCTTTAATGTTCCGAAGAATGAAGAAAAAAAGGGATTTGTTAATGTAAGTTAATGACATTACATTACGCTCTAATCACTTAATTATTGGACTGTAATTTAGGATTAAAATTTTATTTTGATTAAACTAATTATAATTAGCATAAAAAATAGAGATTATAATTAATACCTGTTACCACATTCATGCATTGTTGAGTTATCCTATGTATAAATTTACATGCATAAACACGCTTTCTTTGAGTAGACGTAGTTGAAAAATAGACAGTTGGAGTAACTGTAAAAAGAAAAATTAATATTAATAATTATAATAGTAGCATTAATTAATTTGCAACAAATAAATATATTCATAAAATACAACAATTAATAATCATGCTTACTTAAGGGATAACATTAAATAATAATTAAAGGGACCTGAATTGTTTTCTAAGGCAAGGCCTAGCTCTCTCTGGATCATCAATATTAATTCCCCCCTACAAAATATTCTAATGTTTTCTAAATCCTCACTAGTCTCTCTTTCTTTAAGGCAATAAATACTGAGGCGGATTCGAAAAATTTAGTTATGAATTTTGGATATTAATTTCTGAATAAACTATTCATTTATATAATGTTTGATAAAAAAAATTATAATTGAGTTTGACCTTATCCGGATAGATATATAATTGTAATGTTGGTCCGCCCCTGAATAGATATATTTGTAACAACTCATGCCTAGTTGTGAAAAAATTAAGTCAACAAAATGTTGAATATTTAATATATGCTAGACTAGAATTACGAAACATAAGAATATAGCTAAAATAAATTCTAAATCAACTTTAGGAAATTGCAACTATAAGGGGGAAAAAAGGAAATTTTAGATGGATTTGATGATATGTATAGATCCGCCCACAAGTTTTAGCATTTTCAAAGTAATTAAATATGATAATTTAATATTAATGAAGCGATAAGGGGAAAAACTGGCTAGATCAATATATTAGATGCTTAATTTGAGGGGGGGGGGGGGGGGTTGTAATTTTTTTTAAATTATTATTATTATTATTATA
>JAJONR010008304.1:0-35970 GCA_029582245.1 Solanum etuberosum
AAAAAAAAAAAAAAAAAAAAAAAAAAACTCACTAGGTTAGTTTTTTTTTCAAATAAACCAATGTCAAAAAAAAAAAAACTCCCCTTTATGAATTTTATTTTGTCTGTTTATTTACTTATATTTGGGTATAGAGAGTACTTCACAACATTTTTGAACAAGATTTGTAACTGAAAATTAAAACAACAAGTTTGTTGAGGTTAAACTTAGATTTTTTGAATTGTTGGTTTATCGAAAATAATTTTTTTATCTTTCAAGATAGAAATAAAATCTGCGACTCTACATAGTATCTATTCTTCTCAAATTTCACTTATAAGATTATACTATGTTATTATTGTTGTTGAGGTTGAAGTTAGAAAAAGATTTGTGGAAAAAATTATTGATTATGATTTTTACTATAATGTTGTGGTTGATAGGCTAAAAGGGGATGTTGGGTCAAAGACGCACGCCCAATGTGTAGGGCCAAAACAATAGTGGATGAATAGTATTTGGAAAGCAGCTTTGTTCGTGTGACTCACACTTACCCCTTATTTCAAACTAATTTTTCATGTATTTGTTTTCATTTGTGGAAAAATTATCCTACTCATTTTTTCCAACTCACATTCCATATCAACACTAGTGCCTTTTTTATTATTATTACATCTTCCGTTTTATAATAAATGGTGTTTTTAATTTGAACATGTTCCTTAAAAAAGTTATTTATACATGATTTTCAGTACCGTTAATGCGAGGAGCATATTTAAACTTTTTTTAATTGTTTAGAAGTATATTTGGACATGTTTTAAGTTCAGAAGTTTATCTAAGTACTTTAAATAATTGTATTTGCTACTAATTATGTACGACTAGTTATATGGCGACATGTCCAAAATGCGAGGAGTATCTTTTCTAAAAGGCTCCACGCATAATAACATAGCTTTTATCTCAGCTATCCTGTATGATAACACGACCGTTGGTGCCCTTCCGAGCCGAGAGATAAGGGATTGAAATTCATTGGACTGGACATGTCTTCTCCACGATCTCAGGGAAATGAAAATAAATTCTCAAAGATCCATAAACAAATCTGTAAAGGAATATTTGAGATAGAAGATAATATTAAGAGCATCTATGAGTTAATAGGAGTTTTTTTGTTCTTGTCTATTTTTTTCATTATTATTATTAATTGCGAAAGGGAATCAATTGCTAACTCATGTGTCCATTACTTAATTATATGTATATTTGGATTAAAATTATCCCCTAATTATATATTCCTAGTCACACTCCATATCTAAATATTGTTGTTATTTTTAATAGATCTTATTTAGATTTGTATTAATAGTAAGCAAAGACAAAATTAGGGGACAAATCAATTTATACTTTCCTTTATAAAAGGTAGGGAAGTTAGGCATGTGTGTTTCTCTATGGTTTTTATTTTGTAAAGACTTTGAAGAACAAATGCTTCATAAAGTAGAGTGCTAAAATAATTATGTTGTAGAAAAGGGTATTTACATTGATACATAAAATGTGACTATTCAATAAAGCTTGATGAGAAGCCATTTTCCAAAGACCCTTTGTGTTAGAGTAATCAACATGTTTTTAAAGTTATAATAGTCAAAATTGGAGACTTGCAAATTGGACAATTTTGAAGGCTCCATAATAGTGTTAATATTTTTCTTATAATATAATGCGACTAAATTAAGGGTGTCAAATCATATATATATATATATAAAGGAAGAATATAGATGAGGTGATGTGGCACCTCTCTATGGCCTCCATTCATATTTATTTTTTCTTCTTCTTTTTTTTGACCATTTTTCTTCATTTAATTATTTATTTTATTTTTAATATCTCATAAAGTCTTTATATTCAAGTACTCAACTTTTCACCTCTCACTATAATATATCTTCTTTATTAGATATAATGTGCATATATTCATAACTCTCATAATTTTCAACTTTTCATTTTAAGTCTCTTTAATTTGTTAGTACTTATCATTTTAATTTAAAAGTCTAAATTTAACTAAATAATTTTTCAATTAATTAGGGAAAGAAAATTACTATACAAGACAAGGAAAGATGAAAGAGTTTAGATTTCAAATAGGCGATGAAAATATTTTTACAAATTTTCTTTTTGATTATTAAAAAATAGAGTGCAATATTTGACTAGCAACAAGAACCAGGGAACAAGAAAATAAAAAATAAATAAATATAGAAAGGATTGAAGGAACTAATGGTCCAGAAAAAACAAAAAAGATGAAGTAGGATAAAAGGGTAAGAAAACGGAGATAAGAAGAAAATGATAAAAAAAATTGAGAGAAAATAACTTCTTTTCCAAACTAGAGCTTATTATTTAAGGTATGAACAATTGAAGGGATATTAGATAATGGGAATAGAAAAAAATAAAAAACAAAAAAATTAAGAAACTATATTAAATATACATTTCATTTCTACTTATTTCTACCTTTACTTTTCATTTCATTTCATGCTTACTTTATTTTATTAGAAAGAAAAAATTTAATGTATATTATTGATTTTGTAAGGATATGCATGAAAAAAATGTTATTATCTCAATTATATTTCAATAAATTTATTTCTAAATTTATAAATAATTTTATGACCGCGCGACGCGCGGAAATATTCACTAGTAGACGTATTAAGTTGAATTGAGCATATTAAAATGACTTAAGTTAATAATCCGTTAAAAATGAATGAATAAGACAAATTAATGTATCTGGTAAGCCCTAAATGTTAGTTTGGTTGTGATTTTACAATTTTACAAGATTTTACAAGATGAACATATCATGGTTCATAAACAAGATAATATCCCGATGAATCGTATTAATAAATCATATATCTCCATATTTTTATTTATAAATAAATATTTATAGTTATATGTTATTACAAACTTTTAAATATGTAAACTTATGAGAAAAATCATTATTTCAATAAGTTAACAATAGTTATAACTAGTTATTCTGTAATATAACTCTCTCATATGGTTACATACAGTTTCTTCACATTGAGCATAAGTCTTCTTTCTTTTATAAAATTTAAAATTATAGGTTCCAAAATATAAACTTATGCGTCAAGTTTACATTTAAAAAATAATAATTACAGACTTGGAATTGAAATTTTATTTAGTTTTTGGAGAAGCTGAGATTTAAATTTAAAACTGCAGTTTTGTTCAAATTTCATGAACAAACACTAATGTCAATTTTTTTTTGTGTTTCATCCTTGCATAAGGAACATACCTTATTTTTTATGTATCATTCTAATTTTATCAAATGTCTCCAGAGACAAATTAAAACTTCAAATTTTAGCTTTAAATCACATGTGACATGACCAATCACCTACTTAATTTAACTCAACATGTGATGTGAAAACTCAAATTTTAATAACAACCGCATTATATTCGGTCCATATCAATTAGTTATATTTATTTTGATGGGACAAATTTCATATTAATTAATTATCTACATTAATTATTACTCCACCTTAATTAGCATATTTTATAATTCTTTTTGTAGGACAAAGTTCCAGTTTTAGGTGTCTCATATGGTTTGAACTAAAAGAAAGTTGAGGTTTAACAATTTTTTTTTAAAAAGGGTAAAGTGAACACAAAGTTAATTATTCCCCTTAGACATTTAAATTTTGCTTAGACCAATAAAGCAAAGTGTAAGTATATTTTTAATAAGATAATTTAAAGTATTAACAAGGGAATTAAGAAAATAGTTATACTACTTAGAACAGATTAAATAAAAAAATTAATTAGGGAAAGGAATAGTTAAAGTAACGGTGGATTCCACCATTTATTATTTGTCCATTTGTATAAAGTTAATTATTTTTTTCCTTCTTCGATCATATTAAAGTCCAATTAATTTGGATTCGTGTCGTATAGGACATCATTCGGAGGAAAGCGCTTCATAATTAAAAAAAAATCATACACATAACTCCAACCCAAAACATCTAATTAATAAAGGAGCAGCTCCATCCGCTACGTCACATTGATAATGCATAAAGTTAATTTGATGATTAGGTCCTAAAACATTATTGTTTTTTTCTTTCTCTCTGGCTTTTCACTTTAAACAAGTAGCGCACGTGCATGATGATGTTCGTCTGGCTATTAGGTAGACAAATTAAACATATTCAAAGAATCATAATTATTTTGAATGTTCATATATTATACAACAACTCAATAAACGTGTAATTATACATGTCCCCCCCTCGATATTATTAGCATTTATTAAGATTAAATTAATCATTAACTATGATGGGGAAATATTGATTTACATGTGCTACGTAAATATCTATTGTAATTAATGATGGTTAATTTATACGGTATGTATATTAGGTATAATAATTAACGATAAGTAAAAACCATTATAATATTTATTGAGAATAAATTTCATAAGTAGCATTTTTACGTGAGCTTTAAAATAAAATAATAAATAAATGCTAGATTGTTCCATGAGCACAAAAACTATGAGAAAAGTCAATAATTATTTTAATTTCATTAACTTTTGGACCCAATAAGTCACAAAGTAGGACATAACGCATTGTTGACACCAAAATCCTTGACCTTGATTAGGTGTCTGATGGAATTTGCTATCAAAATTTATTAAAATTTCATTTCATTTCATTTCTTTCGCTAACGAAAATTCATCATCCGATTACTTTGAATTATTATGGAGTAAACGCTCTAAGGAAAAATAATTTTTCTATTATCAGAGCTCGATCTCGGGATTTTTTTATGAAAGTTGGAGGTCGCAATCATTCTCCATTTTCTGGTTGACTCAACATTATAGGGTCTACGCAGTTGATTTATGACTTTGTGTGGCAATGTTGGAAAAGACAAGTATGAGGTGACCAAGCCCATTGAATTTTCAAAAGTAGCCCACATCCTTACCAGCCCAACAATCAGCAAATTTAGGCCCAATTTAACTATCTATACTTTTTCGGCCCTTTTGTTTTGTTCCATATCAACAGACCCACCAACCCTTTCTTTTCCGGCCCAATAAAAGACCCCTTTTATTTGGGAAAGGGAAAATACCGTCCAATCGATCAAAATAATTATATTTGTTGATAAAAAATATATATTTTATGTATACATACATTTGTTGGAAGACTATGCAATGTAGTTTTGCCCTTTTAATTCCCCAATTTGTTTGTTATTTTTAAGCCTAAGGTAAGAAGAAAGATATACATTTGCGAGCTATTATTTTGGTGGACGAGTAAAAGTGATGTGTAGTTTCTCCCTTTTGTTTCTTCATTCATTTTTTTTTCAGCTATTATTTTGGTTAACGACTATACAATGTAGTGTAGTTTTCCCCTTTTGTTTCCCATGTTCTTTTCCCTTTCAGCTATTATCTTGATGGACGACTATTCCCGTTAAATTCATTGCATAAAGTCTGGTGTTTCAGAAACTTGCGGTACAAAAGTTTGCTCTCATCCCAAGTTAAAATCATTACAAATGGAGGATCCCCTTTGGATAAGATTGAAGCACTAATAACTTAAAATATCTCTGTCACTCTCTCACAAATAATTGCTTCTCCAGACATAACCATTATACTTGCTTTTTCATATTATCCACTTGATGAAATTTTTTAATGATCATTGATGGGGCCCTGCATGAAATTTTGGGCCTTAATTATGGGCCATCTAGGCACACTTAGCTTTTCTCAAGTCTACTTTTCTTGTCCCCAAAATGGTCCATTTCTTTATATTTAGTTTTATGAGAACATACATTGAACATAGAGTTAAAAGACTAGATCAGACGCAGATTCAGAATTTGAATTTTACGAGTAATTTCAAATAACTTTATAATGTTAGCTGCATTTTTACCAAAATTTTAATATATATACGAAATTTAAGCAAAAGTAATTGAGTTTCGAGAAATCATAGGTAAAATAGACTCTTGTCCTTAAAGGCTCCATAATTATTTGGTAAAATCATCCATTTGAAGCAAGAGATCATAGAACAAAAAATATATAATGATGAAATTGATTGGCTAACCACCCAACCAACCAACTCCTACCCTCTTTCACCCCCAAGATAAAATGAGGGGGGAGAATGTATTTATACTTTTGTCACAATTTCTTATTTGTAGGTAATTGATTAGTTGGAGAAAAAGAAGAAATGTTGGTCAAAAGGTATGAAAATCTTCATGTTTTATTCAATTGCTCTAATTACCTATTCAATTATTTTCTCTCTTTGTATGAGCTATATGTTTTAGACTTTGAAAGCTTTAAATAATAGTATTAAATATCTAACTGTTTAACATGGTCTCCTAATTATATATTGTTTTTAATGAAATCATCATCTAACTCAAGCAACGTTGCTAATGAAAAAAATGAGTTATTATAAGTGGTCATAATTCATCCAATTCTAGAATTTCCTTTTTCAATTTATTTCTTTTAAAAATTCTAATCATATAATTGAGTTAGATTAGAATCAAGCCAAGTTGATACAATTTTTTGGAATGAATTGATGTGAACCGCACTTTATTTTAACTTTTGAATAAATAAATCACACTCACAAGTCACAAACATTAAAGAGTCATTCATAATTAGGGTGGCAAAATTAGTGTATGCATAAATATGATTCACTTAAGCGGTTCAAAATTCATTTATTAGCTTAATTTATTTTGTTCCATCCAATTCATTTCATCTAAAAAAAAAAAAAAAAAAAAGTTGATTTGAGCTAAAAATGTATTCCAAAAGAAAAACCCAAAGAAAAAAGAAATAGAAACAGAAGCATGGTCTATGGGGTCAATTTGGTCAGAAATTTCAGTGAAGAAGCCATTTGAGGATTTATGATTGGTTGTTCTGAATAGGCCATTGAGTTTGCCCATCAAGTTACTTTAAATATATAGGGCCTACCTAGGCTTGGCATCGCGGGTCTTGAGTTCGAACTATCATAAATAAATAAATAAATATTAAAAATATTATCTTCAGAAATAAATTTTGATTTGATCGAATTTTAATAAGCCAACCAAGTTCACTTCATAATCCATACCATGCGTTGAAATCTTTATGAAAATTAAAATAGCTTCCTTTTCTTTTCTAATTTTATGGTCTGCAATATCCTTTGATTTTTACTTTTTCTTCATAAGATATTATAAAAATAATTAACAATAAAATTAAAATAATATATATTTGGCCCGAATTTATCCGAACATAAGGGAAAATAACAATTTTGGTACATGAATTAGATATTTTTAGTGAAATACTGTAAGGACTAAAAATGAAATAAGAGAACAATTCATGTACCAAAATAGCTTATTCCCTTTAAAATAATAACCAGATAATTAAAAGTAGTACGTAATTTTCAAAAGGTTAGTGGATAAACTTGCAACTTTTTTCTTAAACATAAGATTTTTCCCTATTAGCTTTTTTATTGGGACTACCTCCCATGTGACAAAATCATCAGATGTTTATTCTTGCACTATTTTTTTCACTTAAAGATCCTAATATTAATTATTATTTTTTATTTCAAATTGGAATATAATTAAGTTTGAAAGAATAAATCATATATAGATTCTTTCCAAAAGTTGATCATCAGGTTCATAATTCTCCACTGAAAACTATTCAAAGTGTTTGTTCCATAACATTGTATGTATATTCTCAACTGTTCTTCTATAAATATTTGTTATTTGTTCTATAATTAGACATAATCTTATCAATATTATCATTCATAAAGTCATTCAAGAAAATAAATCAAAACCCATGTCTAGGTTGTAACAAGAGATTAAATAATCATTTATGTATGTTTCCTACTAAGTTAACATTTTTTGGTACGCAACGCAACACAAATCTGAATACAATTGGGTTCTAATACAGAATGTATTTCACTTTTTTCGAAGTGAAATATATGTGATATTTTCTATATCTATGTGAAGACTATAAATGTCATGCTATAGTTTTCTATGTGCACTGACAAAATTTGTTTCTAGGTAACCAACCAATGTGACATTTTCCTCGAGGACCATAAGATATGTTCCTTATCTTTTTATTAATTCTTCAATTTATCTAACAAAATACAAGTATTTATTCTATAATTCTCATTGAATATATAATTGTTTTTTTCCCTAGAAAATATTAATTTTTTCTTTCTTTTAAAGTAAACATAGTCTTAATATTTTTTTGATACTATTTTCACATGATATCGTTCTATTATATATATTATTATAAAATCGTGTCTTCAACCACCACTGAATCTAAATTCGAATTGTATTAGCCGCACCAGCAACCATGAAAATGATTAATTTTGTCATCAATTTGGTTCGTGATGCTCCGAATCTGGTCTTCTTTCAAAATTTTAATTAAAATCCAATAGACAAAAACCATCTGCCAGATTTGTTTTTATTAGTTAATATTTACACTTTATATAAAACTTCCAAATAATATTCTTGGATGTTGTCGGTGAGATGATTAGTTAAGGATTTAAAGGGTGACTTTAAAATGACTTATTGATTAAGCAAATTCTCATTGTCATTAATCTGATAATGACTTCTCGAATTTTTTAAAGTACAAATTAATCACTTTCAACAATATAATGTTACTAATTTAAGAACCTAATTAATTTCAGCCAAAAGAATGTGACACGAGTATATACATAACGCCAGATGCCAATGATGTATTAGTATTTGCCTACCTTGATTAAATAATATTCTAATCATATAATTAAGAAACTAATCAATAATGTTGCGTGTAATATTTTGGTTATCCTTGTTACAAATGCATTACTAATTAAGTAACAATTATTGTACCTTTTAGCTTGTACATACTTACAGTTTCTTGTATTAATTCATTATCACTTCATAGTGATTTAAAACAAAAGCCGAATCTCCGATGGATGTTGTATATCATAGATCAATAGGTATGAATTCATGTGAAATTAAGTATTAGTTGAGTGATTTTGTTATTATAAAATAAAAAAATAACTTTACTAGATAAATTTATTAAATTGAGAAACGAATTAACTCGATATTATTATTATCATCATAATCACAGATGTATTAACAATTATATATTGCACCTCTTGCTTGTACTTACAATATCTTATATTATTAAATATCGATTCATAGCAATTTGAAAACGTACGTATAATAGCAAAGATAATAATATATCACATGATCATGCTAATTAATTAATAGTATAAATTAAATATTAGTTACAAAAGTTAGGTGATATATTGTGTGTGTTGCTTCTAATTCTTGTGTTATTCCAACTCATAAGGGCAATCAAAAAAGATGTTTATTAATATCTTAATGTTCAAAATAATTTCATTCCATATTACAATATGATCGAAAAAAGCAAATGATACTCCGGTATTCTAGAGTAAATATATTTTTATTTTTTAAAATTAATATGATAAGGCAAATAAGTCCAATTTAAATGAATCAATGAATGAGAGCAAATTTTGTATACTAATAAAAAAGTGAAAAAAATAAACTATATATATGCTGGATCCCACTTTTTATCTGGTGCTATAATGCAATCAAGATGCACTTAGAAACATGGACGTAAGTGATATGAGAATCATATCGTGAGGAATAAGTTTTAATACAAAACGCCTGCAAAATTTGATTCTATATGCAATTAGACAAAACATAAAAATTGGATGAGCAATCAAAACTTCTGTCAAAGGGCGAGCGAAATAGGGACGTGAGACCAAAATGAGTTGCGGTGGATGATTTTAGAATTCGTTACTCTTAATCAAAGATATCACGTATGTTTGAACCTGAGAATGATTTTCTTTTGTTAGAAATATCGTTTCCAAAAATAAATCAAACAATATGTAAATCTAAATTAATCAATTTGTTTAATATGAATATCAAACGTCCTATGAAAAGAAAAATGGTGAAATTTGCGAAATATTTATTTACGCTTCTCATACCATTATGAGATTCTTTTTATCTTTCAAAAAAAAGTTTTATATAATTAATATTAATTGTGTGAAGCATGATAATTTATTTATTTTTAAAAAAGAAAGAAATGAGAGACTTCATTGCGCAGCTGTCATATAATGACATTTTGTTTCTCAATGTTAAAATAGCCCTCTCCTTTTCCTTTTTTCCTCGAAAGCTTTTCTTTTTTTCTAGATAAAAATATCTTTCTGAGTGTATTTTGGAATTAGTTTATAATTTTATATATTTAAATTCAAAATTTGTTTTTTTTCAATATAAAATTATCTTTTTTAGAGGGGGCAAAAATTATGGAAAATCGCATTATTAAATTGAATTAGATTTTATCAGGCAAAAATTTGATTTATCGTATCAAATCAAACTTTAAAATTATAATATCTAATCTCTATTTTTCCATTTTAATATATCACCCTTTGAATATACTCTCTCTATCCAACAATAGTTGTCCACTATACTATTTTGAGATGTCCAACAATATTTTTCCATTTTATGAAATCAATACATACACTTAGTTCATAATTTATCCTTATAATTAATTATAGTCATTTCTCTATAACATTTTTCAAGACATTGTATTTATTATATTCATAGGGTGAAATAATAAAATTACTATTCTATTTATAGTTTCTTAAAAAGTGTGCAAAGTCAATAATGAACAAGTATTGTGGGAAGATGGAGTAATAAATATAATATCTTGAAAAATATAATAGAATGATTATAATTAATTATAAAGGTAAATTAGAAACCAAGTGTAAAATTATCTATTGATTTCATAAAGTAAAATAAATATTGTTAGTCGTTAGACATCCTAAAATAGTATAGTGGACAACTATTGTTGAACGGACGGAACATTATCCATTTCTACGTCACGCGTTTTGATTAATATACACAGTTGGCACCCTTTTCGCGCGCATTTCCTATGAAACATCCCCCGCTAAAAAATAAAAATAAAAAGAGAGAGAGAGAAGGGACCCTATTCTAAATTTAGTAGAATGGTCTTTGAACTTTTGATTGAAGTTTCTACTTTTTCGTTAATTTAATATGACACATTTCTTAATTATAAAAAATAGTACTTAATAATCAAACTGAAAGGTAATTATTTACATCTCTAATCGTTTTTCAACAATATTCATAACAATCAAAATATTATAGGTGAAATCTTTCTATTATTAATTGAAAATTTTAAATTCAACTATTGAGAATTGAATTTTTCTTTTGATGAAAACATTTGCTTTAAATGAGTCAAATATAGTAAAAATAAATATTTGTGACTTCATTCGATCAACTTTGTTTGTGCTAATCGAGTTAATCACGCGCATTATTACTGAACATTTTTCACCATAATAGTAACTTTACAAGATTATTTTGTATCACTAAAATTTACTCCTTGTATAATATAAAAGAAATATTATCCTAATATTATTTTAAATAAAACATTTAGAAGATATAGTAATGAAAAAGAATGGGACCAAATGTGACCCAACTACCCAAAAGAATCACGGGGGTGTTTTCCTAATACTACCACTCCCACTTGACACTCAAACAGGACCACTCAAAACTTGTTACTAATTCCGTTTCATTTTACGTGAGGTAGTTTGATTCAGCACGAGTTTAAGACAGAAAGAAAGATTTTTAAAATTTGTGTGATTATAAATCATTTCATTAAAGATAAAATATATATTTTAAAGTTCAATTGTTACTTAATATAGAAATGCGTCATTCTTTTGGGACTGACTAAAAAGGAAAGTAAGTCACAATAATAGTTGTCAACTATGCTATTTTGGGATGTCCAACAATACTTGTCCACTTTAGGAAATTAATGGATAACTTTACACGTAGTTTCTAATGTACCCTTATCATTAATTATAGTCATTTCTCTATGATATTTTTCAAGATATTATATTTATTATATTCAAAGGGTGATATAGTAAAATTACCTTTTATTTATAGTTTCTTAAGAAGTACGCAAAGTCAATAGTGGACAAATATTATTAGACAGAAAAAATATTTAATTCACGCATACACATATGTGTGCTGATTGAAGTATCAAAAACATACTTAAGCTATCTTTTTTTTTTCATACTCAAATTATTGAAAAATGTGAGTTTCATATATAAACTATTTCTCATTAGTTTGAGAAATACTCCTCTCTCCTTATTACACTTTCTTGTTGATATGTGTACTAGTGAGTCTTAGAAGCGGAGCCAGTATTAAAAGTTTGAGGGTTCTAAATTTCTTCCCATTTTTTACCATTGAGTTGTCAATCAGTTTTGTTGAGGGTTCACAAGTTAGTATAAATATAGGATCTATGAAAAACTACTGAATTCATCGAACCTACGAACCCCCACCTAGCTCCGTCCCTACGTACTACACTCTCTTACGTTTTTCTTGCTTTTTCCTCGGATTTTTTTTTATCCTTTGTAAGAAAAGGTCGACATATACAAAGGAAAACATTTAAGAAGAGTTTGAATTATACAAAGAAAAAGAAGAAGCTAGTCAAGTAAGAAGATAAATATTGTTGGGCGTATCATTGCCTTCTGTTGTTGTATATATGTCTACTACCTTTATATATATGTCTTATCGATCGTCATTATTAGTTAGTATTTATAAACAATGAGTAACTATTAAGATGCTGAATACATCAAACATAAGAGACTAATTCCATAAAATATTTAAGAGATTAGGCTTAATTAAGTATTATTCACTCAATTCTTTTTTACTTGTCACATTTCACTTTTTGCGTGTCAAATATCATGAACTTTGACTAACATAGAGAATGTATTTTTTCATTATATTACTATGAGACAGATTGCAACTTATAGTACTTTTCATTTAATTTTTAAACATCTTATTTAAAATATTAAATTATTCCAAATTCAATTTAGTTTAAAAATTAATCATATTGAATCTGGTAAAATAAAATATAACAATTAAAAAAAAAACCTAAAGTAAGTGATAATTTCCCCATGAGATTGGAGTTGGACCACTTCTTTTTCTTGTAAAATCCATCTAGCCACGCTGAGACTTTCATCTTCTAGGCGATAAAGGTTTGACATAGATCCCTTATTGTATTTTTTAACCATAAATTATTTGAGAAATTGAGCTTAATTAGTATCTATAATTTCCCATGAGATTGGAGTTGGACCACTTTTTAATCTAAGTAAATTATACAGCATATATCACTAACAAACCCATGATTTACCCAACCATCCTAATGAAACAAACAATCTATACATAGAAAAACATTAAAGAGGCTTTGAATCATAAACCAGAAAAAGATAACATCCATTGACAAAATAGTCTTCCCCGTATTCTTTGTTTTTATCTATCTTCTTTGAATTATCTTAAAAGTCATTTCTGTAACACACTAATTTCTAGCTGGAAACTTTAATTTGACAAATTTTACCTAACCAATCACCCCCACCCCTCCTCCATTTCTTAGCTACTAATCAACGGTAGAATCGAAAAATTACTTCATTTGAAATTGTTAATGAACCACATGACCAAGAAAATAAATCGATGAGATCCATAAGCTTTGAGGTAATCCAAAAAAAGGGCTCAAATTAAAGCATACAATACTTTGACAGTTCGATATGTCTCGTTTAAATATTTTGTGAAATTGAATCGTATTCATAATGCACATGAATCATTTTTTAAATTAAAAAACCCTGCAAATATGTAAGACCAATTTCTTTTTATTTATTTATTTATTGTTTTACAACCTTTAAATCCAACGCTATCTCTGTCTTTCACATTCCCCAACGAGCTTCCAAACAAAAAGTACCTATAGAAATTCGAAAAATAAAATCTTTTACCGACCCCATCTTACCATTTTACAGCAAAATAATTGGACAGCAAAGAAAGAGAGAGAGAGAGATAACACTTTCTCTTTCATTAGTTGTACACAAGGTTTAATTAAACAAGTCATGGAAACTGAACCCCATTAATATTATACTAATTTAAGTGTCTAAATTGTTTCATCTTACGTCTTTAATTTATGATCATAAAACTCAAAAATCTTGTCTAATCAATTTAAAACAATTAAATCGAAATGGATGGGGAGTACATTTTTTGATGTTTTACGTTTATCCATCACGGGTTGCTACAAAACAACATGTCTTTGCTATCATTTCTTCTCCTATAAAAAAAACCAAGATCTGCCTCTCACCACTCATATCACATCTTTTTTTTCTTTTTTCTTTTTTACATGAAGAAGAACAGGGCAATGGATGAAATCAAGAAACACCAACACTCTGTTTTGCTCTGTTTCTTCTTCTTCTTCATATTGTCTCATTTTTGCTTACAATTCAAGCCAGTTTCAGCTCAAACATCTGCTGTTTTTGCTTGTGATACAGCAACCAATCCTAGCCTAAAAAGCTTTCCATTTTGTGATGACTCATTGGGTGTGTCAGCCAGGGTAAATGATCTAGTAAAAAGATTAACATTACAAGAAAAAATCACTATGTTGGTGAACACTGCTGGTAATGTTAGTAGGCTTGGAATCCCAAAATATGAGTGGTGGTCTGAAGCATTACATGGGATTTCATATACTGGTCCAGGAGTTAAATTCAATAATATAGTCCCTCATGCCACTAGCTTCCCTCAGCCTATTCTTACTTCTGCTTCTTTCAATGAAACTCTTTTTGAGACCATTGGAAAGGTAATATCTTTTTCTTGTTAATATCAGATTAGTGTATAAATTATAACTTATGGGTATTGATCTTTGTGTCAAGATTTGATTTTTGGCCATTCTTTGATGAACACAGAAATTTTACTAAGAGGTTGTCCCAATATGAAAAAGATTACACATTGAATTAAAATTTTAATCTAGCTAAACGGTATAACTTTTTCCGGTGCTGGCCGGATACTATGGTTACAGCAAAAAAAGATTGATGAGAAGTTAAAGGTCAAGTTGTAGACGTACGTCGCCATCATGGCATTATCTAAGGACCACTCTGTTTATTTGTTTTTTAAACATTGAATGATTTTTTTTTTTTTTGAAGAAGACAGTGAATTATGTCCAATTTTATGATTAATACGTCTTCATATGTTGTTGTAGATGCTAAAATTGATTGCTACAAATTTGCCGTGTGAATTGATAAGGGTTAATGCTAGATCCTTTAAAGATTTTTTGTTTTTTTTGTTTTGCATAATGGATTCTTAAATCAGCAAAAGCTAGTTTTCTTTAATAATTAAAGTGTATATCATAAAATAGGATATATGGAAATATTTTTTTAGAAGGATTCTTGCAAAATATTTGGTTAAGATGTTTACATCTTTTGAGAATGACCATAAGTGACAAAAGCATGCACCAACTAGCCATTTATTAATCTAACATGCTAAATTTCCCACCCAACCATATGTTATAATAGGGTATATTATTATACTGTCTTTTTTGAAAAGGAAAATGATTGATACTTGTTAGATCTATCATGTGATTAATGTTGAAGAAAGCAGTTGAGAGTTGTATCAAACAACAATGCATTTATGTATACTAAACGTATTGTAATTTAACTTGTGGATAGTATTAGTTACCATTTTTATTAAATTACTAATTTATGCTCAAACGGTGCATAGAACTTGAACTCGTAAAATGTTGATGGTTGTAGGTGGTGTCCACGGAGGGTAGAGCAATGTACAATGTTGGTCAAGCAGGATTGACATATTGGTCACCAAATGTGAATATTTACCGCGATCCCAGATGGGGAAGAGGCCAAGAAACAGCTGGAGAAGATCCAACGCTCTCTAGCAAGTATGGTGTAGCATATGTTAAAGGTCTGCAGCAGCGCGATGATGGTAAGAAAGATATGCTCAAGGTTGCTTCTTGCTGTAAGCATTATACAGCTTATGATGTCGATGATTGGAAGGGAATCCAACGTTACAATTTCAATGCTAAGGTACTAGTTGATTGTATGCCCTTTTATTGAACATCTACAGTATAATTTTTAGTATGGTAAACATTTCGTGTTTTTTTGTTTGTTGTGGTGAGTAGGTAACACAACAAGATTTAGATGATACGTTTAACCCTCCATTCAAGAGTTGTGTTCTTGATGGAAATGTAGCCAGTGTGATGTGTTCATACAACCAAGTGAATGGCAAGCCTACTTGTGGTGATTATGACCTTCTTGCAGGAGTCATCAGAGGACAATGGAAATTGAATGGGTATATTTAATGCTTCTCATATTTCATGTTTTGTTCTTTCGAAAGAATTCATGAATTTAGACCAAGTATGGTTTTTACAGATACATTGTTACGGATTGTGATTCGTTGAATGAGATGTACTGGGCTCAACACTACACCAAGACACCAGAGGAAACTGCAGCTTTGTCTCTAAATGCAGGTTAACCATTTTAAGGCCTTTTAGTTGGACTAATCAACCATAACATTAGCTCTACGCGAAGACAATGTAATTTTCTCATACTTCTTTACCATTGCTAATCAAGAATTTGCTAAATGTGATAGGGTTGGACTTGAATTGTGGATCTTGGCTTGGTAAATACACTCAGGGTGCCGTAAACCAAGGACTTGTAAATGAATCAGTTATCGATAGAGCAGTCTCAAACAATTTTGCTACACTAATGAGACTTGGATTCTTTGATGGTAATCCTAAAAACCAAATTTATGGAAATCTTGGTCCCAAGGATGTTTGTACTGAAGATCACCAAGAGCTAGCTCGTGAAGCTGCAAGACAAGGAATCGTCTTGCTTAAAAACACAGCAGGATCATTACCTCTATCCCCAAAATCCATCAAGTCATTAGCAGTCATTGGCCCTAATGCCAATCTTGCCTATACCATGGTTGGAAGTTATGAAGGTAATTGGATACTATGTTCTATGCACTGATGGTATAAAGATTTTTTACACATGCAGTGTATATATAACTTTAAAACACCAGTTTCTAAGAGTTTTTTTCCCCTCATTTTCTTGAATATTTGCAGGTAGTCCATGCAAGTATACAACTCCTTTGGATGGCCTAGGTGCATCAGTTTCAACAGTTTATCAACAAGGCTGTGATATAGCTTGTGCCACTGCACAAGTTGATAATGCCAAGAAAGTAGCAGCTGCAGCTGATGCTGTAGTGTTGGTAATGGGATCAGATCAAACTATTGAAAGAGAGAGCAAAGACAGATTTAATATAACTCTCCCTGGACAACAATCACTTCTAATAACAGAGGTTGCTAGTGTTTCCAAGGGACCTGTCATCCTAGTTATCATGTCTGGAGGTGGCATGGATGTAAAATTTGCTGTCGATAATCCTAAAGTCACTAGCATTCTTTGGGTTGGCTTCCCTGGTGAAGCTGGTGGTGCTGCCTTGGCTGATGTCATTTTTGGATATTACAATCCAAGTAAGTTTCCTCTTTCCATTCGTTCATTGATTATAGATTGAGGTCGATGCATTGAATGCCCCATCAAATGAAGATTTCATTTTTCAACTCATCCTTGTGACAAAATGCCTAATAAGTTTTATTGGAATCTTGCAGGTGGAAGGCTGCCAATGACATGGTATCCACAATCATATGCAGACAAAGTTGACATGACTAACATGAACATGAGGGCAGATCCAAAAACAGGATTCCCAGGAAGAAGTTACAGGTTCTACAAAGGTCCAACTGTATTTAACTTTGGTGATGGATTAAGCTACACCCAATACAAACACCACCTAGTAAAAGCACCAAAATTTGTGTCCATTCCTCTTGAGGAAGGACATGCTTGTCGATCGACAAAGTGCAAGTCTATTGATGCTGTTAATGAGCAAGGCTGCAACAACTTGGGATTTGATATCCACTTGAAAGTTCAAAATGTCGGGAAAATGAGAGGAAGCCACACTGTTTTGTTGTTCAGTTCACCACCCTCAGTTCACAATGCACCTCAAAAGCACTTGTTGGATTTCCAAAAGATTCATTTGACACCACAGAGTGAAGGAGTTGTTAAGTTCAACTTAGATGTTTGCAAGCATTTGAGTGTAGTTGATGAAGTTGGAAACAGGAAAGTTGCTTTAGGATTACATGTGCTACATATAGGAGATTTGAAACATTCCTTGACTCTGAGGATTTAAAGAAATCCTCATGGTCCTTAATTATTTTTAACTTCTTTTTTTCTCAAAAGGGAAAAGGGAAACTACCACATGCAAATTCTCAAATTATCAATATGTTGAGGCAATTGTAACAAAGTATCTCATTTTGTCAAGGTGTTCAACATATGTAGAAGAAACGAAATATTTAAGTTGTATGAAGCCTTCTTCTTATTTTGTTATTATTCCTTCTCTCTGCCATTTTATTTTTCTTGACATCCCTATATTGAATAGAAATGATTTAAACGAAGGTTAACACTCTACTATCTCCAGACTACACTCACTGATAGTACACTGAATATGTTGTTAGTAAGTATTGTAAAATAGCTTTCAAAAGGTGTACCTACCTTTAACTATATACTAGATTTTTGACACTGATTATCAATTCTGAAAATTTAAGTGAAGATTTGAATAATAAGTTTTGCACAAAATAATATTGCAGATTCTTTTGTGAATGTTCAATGTGGATCGTCATATATATCTCCTATTCACAGGAACCTATGAAGATGGTCAATGAAATTTTTTATTAGTTAAATGCAATAATGTACATATTTATTTCAATTCGATGAGGTTCAATCATGTAATTAGTCGTATCTCACTAATATTACCTTATAGACAATATTTGTTATGTGTTTTTCTTGTCATCTAACCAGATGTGTTTTTCACGTGTATTCCACTTAATCTGTTTAGATATCATATGAACATGTGGAGAACAACTAAATTTTATTTTTTAGAACTATTTTTGTATATTAATTTTTATTTTATAAGTTATAACATAATAAATGACGTTCTTTTTGTTGGCTCTCATATTTGACTTCTCGATTGTCTGTGTACATAAATCAAAGATAGTTATCTGATTGTCCATAGTTAACTGAGAAATGTTTCCTTTTTTTTTTACCGAAAAAAACTTTAAATTTAAACTAAAGAATGTATTCTATCTGTGAAATCATATATATAATCACCTGTTTATCTTACACCCAACAAAGATATAGTTCATATACTTGTAATTTTTTTTTAATTTATTCAACCAAGAATGATTCTTCCAAGGAAAAATAACAACACTGTGTTATCACATATATAGGGGCAGTGGCGGAGCCCGAAATTTTATTAAGGGTGTCCAAGAATAATGGTGCGTGGCTGTCAAAATAAAAAAAAAATAGTGTTATTTGGGGTTCAAACCCGAAACTCCTTCAATCAAATGGACACCCATTACCACTGCACCAAATGCATAACTTTTGTCAAGGGTGTCCAACTTTAAATATATATCCTTTAAATATAGAATTTGACATATATATATAACGTAATTTTTCGACGAAGGGTGTTCAATTGGACACCTTGGGATGGATGTGATTACGCCACTGTATAGGGGCTATAATAATATGAAAAATTATTGGTCAAAAGTTAATATAAGGAAAAATGAAAGATAGAAATAATTAATGTAATAACTATGAGAATTCATAATATTATAAGTAAAGAATGTAAAACTAATACAAACTTCCTCTGACGTTATTACAAGTCATATAAACTTTTCTTCGTCGAAAATACTGAAATATTAAGAAATAGTAAATAAGTAAAACAAAAGGGAAATGTTTATATAGTAATAACTATTTTGAAGCAAACTTTCTGACAATCTAAATCACATAAGTAGCATTGATAAATAAAATCATTCTTTTGTCTTGAGCATCAAAAAAATAAATTGTGATAATTCTCTAACTCTTGAGAAGTTTAATAATTTTTTTAAAAGATATTCAGAAGCATATATTTACATCACAAGAGAAATTGTTAACAAAAACAAATGAATTTAGACTATATCATGTTAAACTTCATATATTGGAACATTACATACTAATGTATATACTAAGCAAAAAAATAATTATTATATCATCAGAATTATTTCCTCAAGTACTCGAGGTTAAGGAATATACACTCTTAGGATAGAACAATTTACTTCATCAGAATAGTGGTACCTCATATTCCGCTAAACTTCGAACTCACTCAACCATAACAAATCGCACAAAAATTTTAAAATGCAAGAAGAAGAAGAGTAGAAGATTAAAAAAATTGTTGTTGAAAAATGAGAGGAATTTATAGTCAACAAAGGGTAGTATGAACAAATATTTTTTTGTGTCTTATCTGAAAAGTCACGACCTTTCAGAGAAGTCACAACCATTTGAAAAAGTCACAACTTATTGAAAAAGTCACAACTCATCGAAAAATCACAACCCTTTAAAAAAAGTCACAATTGATCGAAAAAGTCACAACTTATCGGTCACAATTGATCGAAAAAGTCACAACTTATCGGAAAAATTACAACTGATCAAAAAAGACACAATATCAAACAAACTCACTTTAGTTTGGTAGGCTGTGATCCAGAGAAAGAACAAAATGAATGCTTGTTCCAGGGAACGAACTAGTTATTTTATAGTTGAAGAAATAGAATTTGATTCCTAATAGAATTGGACTACTTTTTTTGTTGGTTTTGTCATTGTAAAAGGATTCCTTTTCCACGTTCTAATAGGATTGGGTAAACTCTTTTTTACACAAACACTCGTTGTAAGTCAAATTCTCAAGTATGAATTTTAAAGCTCCTTGGATAGAATCTCATGAAACCAAAAATATGAGTTTATATAGATGAAAATAGAAGAGTAGAAATTAAATAAATGAGTTACAAATGGCTGGAAACTCAGGAACAAAACCAGCTGAAGATCGACAGACTCAGGTAACTGCTGAGAAAATCAATAATACACATCCATTGTTTGTTTATCCGTCAGATACTCCAGAATCAGTGTTAATTCCCACAAATTAACTGGATCTGAAAATTACGGGTTATGGAGACGATCTATGACGATTGCCTTGCAGGCAAAAAGGAAATTGGGATTCGTTAATGGGACCTGTAAGAAGGATCAATTCAGTACTGATCTACATGAAGATTGGGAGACCTGCAATGCAATTGTCCAGTCCTGGATCATGAATACAGTTTCTACACATCTTCTTGGTGGGATCGTGTATTCGTCAAATGCGCATCTTGTATGGGAGGATCTGAAGGAGAGATTCGATAAGGTAAATATAATTCGAATTTTCCAGTTACATCAAGAGATCGCGATGATATCGCAAGGAACTGATTCTGTATCTACGTATTTTACAAGGCTGAGAGAACTTTGGGCTAAATATGATGATCTGGTTCCCACACCTGGATGTAATTGCGTGAAATCTAGGGATTACATTGAACACTTACAGGGCCAGAGATTACTGCAGTTTCTTATTGTTTTGAACGACTCTTATGAGCAAGTACGCAGGCAATTGTTGCTCAAAACTGTTGAACCATTACTAAATCAAGCATATGCAATGCTTAGAGAAGATGAAAGCCAAAGATCATGTCCATGAACCTCTTACCCTGCAAATCAATAGAGGCCAACCTTATAGAGGTAAGAAGCTCTTTGTCAAGTGTGATCATTGTGGACGAGGAGGACTCGTGAAAGCAGATTGCTACTGGTTAATTGGTCGTCCAGAAGAACAAAAAAGGGTTCCTGATGATGACTTCAGGAAGAAGAACTATGCTGCAAATAACAACAACAAACAATACAACCCACATTTTGAGAGACAGAAGAACTTCAATGCAAATAATGTTGTGAGTGATGATAGGAGACACTATGCAGTTGAAAATGAAGGGAGCTGCTCAATGAAGAATGGAGCTGGTAATCAGGCCTTCACAGATGAACAATACAAACAACTGGAACAATTATATGGGAGAAGTGGTCCTATGTTTTCAGATGAACAATACAAGCAGATTCAGGAAATGATGAATGATAAGAATGAGCATACAGACCAGCACAACCTGGCAGGTACTGTTACATCTCTATTAATAACTGCATTCTCTTCAAAGGAATGAATCATAGATTCTGGTGCCACTCATCATATTGCATCTAATCTGGACATGCTAAAGGATCCAATTGAGATTCACTGTTCTAGTAATCAACAGGTTCACTTACCAAATGGTGAAAAATCTAATATCACTCATATAGGAATTGCTGAGTTCCTAGAAGGCCGGAAGGTTGACAATGTTTTATGTGTCCCAGACTTCAAATACAACTTGATATCAGTTTCCAAACTAACCAAGAGCATGTCCTGCTCTGTCACATTTTCCCCTAACTTTTGTATATTTCAGGATCTTTACAATGCCAGGGTGAGGAGGATTGGTAAAGAGGAAGGAAGCTGGCACATTGTCAAGTCTCATGATGTATACTCAACTAATAGTGCCAAACTCTCTTCAGTTGAAGGCAGGGGATACTGAACTTTGGCACCAAAGACTAGGTCATCCTTCATTACAAGTCATGAAGAGACTTGGGTTGATTTAGAAAACAGACTCAAATAGTTCTGCAACTACAGATTGCCCAGTATGTCCATTAGCTAAGCAAAGTAGATTGGTATTTCCAACTAGCTTCTCTAGAAGTCATTTTCCTTTAGAATTGATACATCTTGATGTATGGGGTCCTTACAAGACTCCTACTCATGATAGAAAAAGCTTTTTCCTCTCTATTGTTGATGACTGTACCAGATACACTTGGATCTATATGTTGCAAATGAAAAGTGATGTCATAACGATTTTGAAGAATTTTCTGTCACTCATAAAAACACAGCAGGATCATTACCTCTATCCCCCAAATCCATCAAGTCATTAGCAGTCATTGGCCAGAATGTCAATCTTGCCTATACCATGGTTGGAAGTTATGAAGGTAATTAGATACTATGTTTTATGCACTAACTGTATAAAGATTTTTTACACATGCAGTGTATATATAACTTTAAAACACCAGTTTCAAAGAGTTTTTTTTTCCTCATTTTCTTGAATATTTGCAGGTAGTCCATGCAAGTATACAACTCCTTTGGATGGCCTAGGTGCATCAGTTTCAACAGCTTATCAACAAGGCTGTGATATAGCTTGTGCCACTGCCTTATTTAGTTATGTATCATATACCAAAAAAACTATGAATATGATATATACTGATTTATTTTTAAAACAGTGTTGCAGATACTTAACAACATTGAGGTTGAAGATGCATCCTTCTTCAACTAAATTTGTAGATGAAAAAGCTAAAAAAGTCCAAAAAAAAAATCGATACCTGATGAAGTGGAAAGAAAAAAAATGAATGAAGAAGAACTACTCTTCAACAACTTACAATCATAAATAGGAAAGAAAAAAAAATTGAAATTCAAAAATAGAGCGGTGGAGATAATTAGTGATGGTGGAGATAATTAGTGATATGTTGGAGTAATTTTAGGCGTGAAAAAAGGGGGGAAAAAATTTGGGTGATGAAAAGTGAGAGAAATTATGAAAAAGAGAAATTTTTGTAGTTTTTTAAAATAGTAAGAGATAATAAAAAATACGGTAAAAAAAAATGTGTAGTTAGATAATTTTTTACTTAAAATTTCATGCAAATAGCTAATCAAAACGCGAAGTCCATCTGAAACTTCTCGCCTATATATGTTCAATAACCCGGGTCCGATCCGGAACTCAACCCGCGTTTCATTCGCTTAAGAGTCGAGCAAAAGACCAGGATTTCTAAAATTTCTTTATTCAAAAATTGATACGTCCTCCCGGAGGAGCAGCATCGACGACGATGAACGTAACTACTACGCCGGCGGAAGATCTTGCTTACACCAATTGCGCATATTGTTCTCCGAACTTATGCACTCATCGCCGATGCTTTTGTTCTCACTCTTGTATATCCTTTCAAATTTCAATCATTACTATTCTTATTCCTAATTTTCAGATTGCAAATTTATTCCGTTTCTGTTTTTATTTTTGGAGAGATTTTTCCTTTGAATGCTGATTAGCGAGCTCCGATAAGCGTAAGGAGTATGTGATGTATTGTTTGTGCTTTTCTATTATATTCGTACTGCAGCATTTTAATGATCAAAGATAATGCACTATGTATTGCCTTAACTGTGAAACACTGCCCACGACGCCATTCCTAATGGTCAACTTGGTCTTAATGCGATTCAAAAACGATATGCCAAAGTTTCCACTGGAGACGCTATATCCGTTAGCAGGTTCTTCAGGACTGTTCAGATATTATTGCTTACTGTCGTCTAATTTTTCAATAAAATAAGTTAATTAGTCCTTTCACTATTCAAATTGCAGATTTGTTCCAACTGAGGACTTCAACCTTGCTTTACTTACCCTTGACTTGGAGTTTGTGAAAAAAGGGACCAAAGAGGAGCAGGTAAAAAACTGTCCAGTGTTTCTATGTCTCGGCGCAAGTTTTTTACATCCAACAATGTCTAGTGTTCTATGCAATGGCTCTATTCCCTTTGAAAGAGTTAGATTCTTCTTGTCAGAGTAGTCAAAACTGAAAAAAGCAAAAAGCTCCAAAGTCTGTTGGACCGCAAAACGCAATTGAAGTGTGGGCTTTATGGGAATAAAATGCCAAGTGAGAAAATAAAAAATATAAATGTAATGCAAGAAAATGTAACTATAAAAACAAATAATAATTATTTGGACAAAAGAGTGGTAACACTATGATATAACTATATATATGGGGTTGTATCTCACTTGTGGGATCACATTGGGTATGTTGTTGTGTCCTTAAAGACAGAACTCATTGGTGAAGGTGCACATGCCTCAACACCTTGACTTCTACAATCTACACTAACATGCTAATTAAGCAAGGCGAAGTGCTCAACCTGGGCTGACCAAGTTTCAGGGATTAAGCGTGCTTTAAGAGAGCCTTAAAGAACAGTTCTGGTGAAGTTTTGGTTGTACCATGTCTTTCAGCTTGTAGCAAGTCTGGTGTAAAGCATGCAGCTCTTTTACAATTTTTGTTGTGATGCATTTTGGTTATATCCATCTTCTAGTTTAGCTGGTTTTGTTTTTGGCTTAGGCATCAAGAGTACTCTGGTTCAAACACTTCTGTTGATGTAAACATTGTAAGTTTACCAGATATGTCTTTTGTAGGTGGATGCAGTTTCTTTGGCTAATCAAGTTCGCAAGAGATTTGCCAATCAGGTGAAGGCTCTATCTCCCTGTTTCCTCTTAAAGATGTCTGCTCTCAGTAGTTTTTCTCTTGTTATCTTTTACCTGACAAAGCTTATTGGGCAGCACATACGGTGTGATTCTTCATATCTGTACTTTCAAGAATGATTTTCATGTCAGTATACTTTCTTTAGAATTTTGGAAGATAAGGCTGAATAGTGACCTGATCCTTGAAGTCTAACAATGAAAACTAAGCATAGTCTATTTGTTTTATTTTTTTCATAATCAATTTAACATAATATGAATATGCTCCCCTCCTTGTGCTGGCTACTTTTGTCTATGAAATCATGCCATAGAGACTACTGAGGATAATGACTGACACATAAATGAGTAGCTTGGCTGTACTTATTCATTTTACAGTTTACATGTCTATTATCTGCTTTATTAATCAAGATACATATGGAAATGCCTTGGGGTGGCAGTTGGAATCAATATGTAATAACAATATGGCATGGGGTTCTCCTTGTAGCTGTTCAATTATATATTTGTCCCACATGGGGTGAGAAATTACTTTTGTAGGGGTTTATAGGTTTTGGACTACTCCAAGCCTTAAGATTTTGGATTGGGTGTTCATATCTTTTTACATGGTATCAGAGTCAACCTTTAGCAAATGCATTTTGGCACTGGTAGACACATTAAAAACACACTTAAGTCAGACATGCCCCTTAGGAAAAATGCTCTCAGGTTTACGAAAGGAAGTCTTTCTTTCTTACTTAAACTCCGTGCTCAGTCACACCATCACATAAATGGGGATGGAGGGAGCACTATATTAGAAAATGCTCTCACCTTTAGCAAATGCATTTTGGCACTGGTAGACACATTAAAAACACACTTAAGTCAGACATGCCCCTTAGGAAAAATGCTATCAGGTTTACGAAAGGAAGTCTTTCTTTCTTTCTTAAACTCCGTGCTCAGTCACACCATCACATAAATGGGGATGGAGGGAGCACTATATTAGAAGATGATATAAAGTGGTTGTTCTAACCCTTAACTCCACGGTTTACCAGAGAAGCTGCAGTAGATGTTACGAGTCTAGTTCTGATGAAAGTAACTGATATATAGATAATTTTACTTCTGCAGATTATGACAACTGGGCAAAAGGTGACATTTGAGTATCATGGCAATGGTTATATAGTCACTGTGAATCAAGCTACTGTTGAGGGGCAAGAAAAATCTAATGTTGAAAGAGGGATGGTTTCAACTGACACATACATTAAATTTGAAGCCGCAAACTCCAGTGGGATAAAGGTTGCTTCTGTCTTTAAGTAATATACTAGTGGCAAAAGTTGTCAAAGAAAATGGCTTCCCTTATGTTTATTGGAGTTCCAATTTATTTGATTCTTGCTGCAACTGACTTCAATACAGATTGTCAACCAGCGTGAAGCTGCTAGCAGCAGCATCTTTAGGCAGAAAGAATTCAATCTTGAATCATTGGGTATAGGCGGTCTGGGTGCAGAGTTTTCTGATATTTTTCGAAGAGCTTTTGCTTCCAGGGTTTTCCCTTCCCATGTGACAAGCATGTAGAGTTCTTGCTGAATAACAAAATTCCTTCTGTTTTCATGAGAACTTAAGTCTATTTCTTGAAGAAATAGTGTAGTAAAATTACTTGCTCACATGGCCTTGGCTTTGGGATGAAACTGCTTTTCAGGCTTGGTATCAAGCATGTTAAGGGAATGCTTCTCCATGGACCTCCTGGTACAGAGAAGACGCTGTTAATGAGCAAGGCTGCAGCAACTTGGGATTTGATATCCACTTGAGAGTTCAAAATGTTAGGAAAATGAGAGGAAGCCACACTGTTTTGTTGTTCACTTCACCACCCTCAGTTCACAATGCACCTCAAAAGCACTTGTTGGATTTCCAGAAGATTCATTTGACATTAAGTTCAACTTAGATGTTTGCAAGCATTTTAGTGTAGTTTTGTTTCCTCTTTCGTTTCTTTTTTTTTCACCCCAAAACTGCCATATATTAATTCATTATGGACGTAATATGTCCAAAGGAAAGTTCAGCATCATTTACAATCCAAGTTGGGAATAGTCTTTTCCCAAGAAAATCCAGACAACAAAGAAATTGAGAACTTAATTACGTTGTGTGCTACAACATTAAATCTTCTAGGAATATGTACAAACACGATATGCTTTAAAGTTTAGCATTATTTACAATCCAAGTTGGGAATAATCTTTTCCTAAGAAAATCCAGACAACAAAGAAATTGAGAACTTAGTTACGTTGTGTGCTACAACATTAAACCTTCTAGGAATATGTACAAACACGATATGCTTTAGAGATGCTGACATATTTCAAATATCTTCACAAACTACATCTATGTCCCAAGTAATCTTCACGTTTTTCTTTTATACATCTACAACATCTGTTGCATCAGAGAGGACATAGAGTTTCCTCCATCCATGTTGTATCGCTTTTTCCACAGATTTTCTTATTGCACACGCTTCAACAATCATAGATTTCCCAATAAATTGGATTGGGGATTATGATGTTACGACTCGAAAGCGGACGTGATGGCACTTGTCTTATCTTACTAGGACAATTCACCCTAAAATCCAACTTAAGAGATAAATGCGGAAGTAAAATAGAATAAATGACTAACACATATCAATAATGCGGATAACTTAACTTAACATAACTCAAATTGCCCCCAAAATCTGATTGTCACGTGTACAAACCTCTAAGTATTACAATAGATTCAATAAGAAGTCCAAGTCTGAAATTTCTTTGTTTTTAGAATAGAATAAGAACATAATAAAAGAATAAGACGTGTCCGCCGAGATGATAAGCAGCTACCTCACAAACTCCCAACAATAAGCCTTAGAATTAAAAAGAAGAGGGAGTAATCACAATGATCTTGGCCCATAACATACACAAGTGTAGAAGCAAGAGAGTGAATACCAAACAATAACGGTACTCAGCAAGCAAACCTAATAACCGTAAGTAAGCAATATCGAACACAAGTACTCCAATCATATCATCCGAACCTCCACAACTACAACCTACAATAATCAATCAGCACAACCTAACAATTCTCGCTTAAATACAACATAGCATGAATATAGTATCACAATTTACACCTCATTACATATAGCCAATCACCACAATAATTCTCAATATTACAACTGATAAGAATTAAATGAAATGCAGTGCAATGTCATATAGAGTAATGCATTTCTATCGTAATGATACACACCCGTTGTAACTCATACCCGGATTCATAGGGGACAAATTTGTTCATGCATCCGTATAATGACTCAAATCAAACCAAAAACTCTGTGACCCAAACCAACATTACATCTAGACCAAAAGCCACATTTCAGAGCTAACCGAACTGTCGGAATTCCATTCCGAGCTTGCTATCTCCGAATGACTTTGATCAACTATCTTATGCTTTCAACTTTCAAAACACAAAAGCTCTTCCAAAACTCATTTAAATACCTCAAGACCTGAGCCAATAGTCCTACTAAACCAAAACTTATGCCTAGAAACTGATGGAATTTCATTTCGAGACTCGTAGCTCTGATTGTTATCAACAACCACTTTTAACAAATTTAACTCTACAAAACTGTAAAACTTTCAAAAATCACAACTTTACAATCAAATTTCAAAACTAACTTTGTAAGTTGATCAAACAGGACTCGGGGCAACTATTAAAAGGGGTAAAATGGTAATTTTCTGAAAATTTTCAAAAATGACCTTCAGAGTCATTACACATGGGCATGAAGCGAAACTCCCTTGCTACCCATAGCAACCAAACCTATACTTGCATTCTTTGATTCAACTTGTAACCCTGCATCAACAAATAAACAAATCTCATCTTCGAAAACTCTGAATTGATAGTCATAATTCTCTTGAAAATTTGCATTTGAAGAATTTGCAAGCAGTATATCAAGATATTTATTATATTCAAATAAAGCTTTTGCCACTATGCCTGGAGGGTCGGTTAATTTGTTATTAAAACTCCAAGCATTCATATACTTCCAAATATGCCACATAATCATTACCGTCAAATTCAAAACACTAGCAAAATTGGGACACTTTTTTGCCGTACTAATCTTATCATTCCACCACAAAGAAAAATCAGTAATGTTGGCAAGATCATTTCAGTTAATATGACTAATTTTTAAAATTATTTGAGAATTGTGACACTGAAAAACATGTGTTCTACAGTCTCATCTTCTAAACCTCATCTTTTACAATCACTATTGACATGATTTAGTCGTTTCTTAATAATATCGTTTACATGTAAGGTATTAAACACACACCTTCTAAGAAAATGTTTATGTTTATTTTATATTTTCATTGCCCATAAAAAATACAAAAAGACCTTTGGAAAAGCATGTTTTACTAGATTGAGCAATATTACCCCTAACATCCCTCATCATGCTTAAATTTTCTGCAAGGTAATAACCCGATTTTACCTCATAAGTACCTGATTTTGTAAAGTGTCAAATTAATTTATTCGTAGAGCATGTAGTAGATAAAGGAATATTCAAAATATTATCAATATCTTTAAGCAAAAAAGTCTATTCAATTTATCTATCTTCCAAGTCTGAAATTCAACACTTATAAGATCAAGCAATTTTAGATCTAAATTTTCAGAAGCAATAGGACTTTGAAGATTTAAAGAAGGCATGGTCCTTAATTATTTGAACTTCTTTTTTTCTCAAAAGGGAAAAGGAAACTACTAAAAGATGAAAATTCTAAAATTATCAATATGTTTTGAGGCAATTGTAACAAAGTATCTTATTTTGTCAACGTGTCCAACTTATGTAGCAACAGAAAATTTAAGTTGGGTGAAGCTTCTTATTTTGTTATTATTCCTTCTTTCTGTCATTTTATACTAAATCACTTTTTTTTTTTATATACATATAGTATACATGTCCAAAACTCGTTAAATTAAAAATATGAAAATCTTAAAATTATGATTGACCTTCTATAATAACTTTTTATATTATTTACTGTTTTTAAATTAATAGTATAGACATTTAGTTATGTCTCTAAAATTTAGTACTACCTATTTTCCTTCTTCTTTTTTTTTTTATGTTTAAGAGTTTTTTTTCCTCTATCAATTACCTCAAAAAAATTTAGTTTCCATTTTGATTTTTTCTATTAGATGTAAGAGTTCTTTATTGAGATTGTCCCGTATTAGAGTCTTTTAATTATATTTATCTTGTACTATTGACAACCTCCCTCATTATAGGTATGACTGTCTTTTAATTATATTTATCTTGTACTATTGACAACCCCCTTCATTATTGGTATGACTGGTCTACCTATAAAAAATGGATTAAATTTGAAACCGATGGTTGGATTAATCTTTTCTACAATTTCTTAGGTTTTTTTTTTGTTAAAAAATTAAGATGTTAGACAAATCATTTCAAATAAAAGTAGAAACAATTTCTTTTGCAGTTAGGAAGAAATTAAAATCCTTTGGTTCTTATAATAGATAAATAAAAAATAGAAGTGGAAGCAAAAATTTGTTTTTTTGCAAAACAAAAATATTCCTACAATTTATACTATTTATTTATTAATATATACTTCATTAATTTATTAGCATGTGTAATGATTTGGAATGATTTTTAAATTTATTTGGTTGATGTTTTTAGTATATTTAAATAATTATTTTAATATTATATTAATATTTAATATATTTTAAAATTTATTTATGTACTATATTGATTGAAAATTTATAATATGTGTTTTTAATTAAATAAAAATAAATAGTTAATAAAAGTCTTACATAATAGATATATGTAATAATTTCTCTTTATAAAATAATCTTAATAATAAAAATACATTGATACATTTTTGTTTTCCCCGTAATTTCACAGTCTAGATATTTTAGTTAAACCTTATAAAAAAGCACTTTTCAAATGAATTAGCCACATAGTCCCTCTGTCCCTAATTACTTATCCATTTTTTCTTTTTTAGTTGTCTCTAATTACTAATTCCTTTGACAAATCAATAAAGGACAATTTTTTTTACCTATTATACCCTCAATTAATTACGTTGAAAAAAGTAGAACTTCTTGAAAATCTTAAGTTTTTAATTTATCTACTTCATAATTAATAGGGGTAAAATGGTAATCTCACTATGTCAATCATTATTTTCTTAATAACTGTGTCAATTCAAAAGTGGACAAGTAATTAGGTATATTTTTTTTGTAAAATTACTATACTGAAAAGCTATTTTAAAGTGCAAAATAAGCTGTTTAGGCCAAACAAAACAAAAATGAGATAAAATAGAATAAAATTTCACGAAAAATAAATAAATTTTCACAAAAATAGGTATAATCAAACCGTGTCTCGAGCCCGTTGTGAACCTTCTGGCTTATATATATATCTAATAACCCGGGTCTGATCCGGAACTCAACTCGCCTTCATTTTCCTTAAGAGCCAAGAAAAAGACCAAAGATTTCTTTATTTAAAATTCATACGTTGATCTCTTCTTGTTCAAGAATCTTGAACAAGAATGGCAGGGAGGTATGGTTCTTCCGGCGGAGTTGCATCGACGACGATGAACGTAACTAATACGCCGGCGAAAGATCTTGCTTACACCAATTGCGCATATTGTTCTCCTACAGATCTCAGAAACTTTCTTGTTCCGGGATCCAAGTTTGCTTATGTACTCATCGCTGATGCTTTTGTTCTCACTCTTGCATATCCTTTCAAATTTCAATCATTACTGTTCTTATTCCTAATTTTTAGATTGCAAATTTATTCCGTTTCTGTTTTTATTATTGGAGAGATTTCTCCATTGAATGCTGATGAGCGAATTCCGATAAGCGTATGTAGTTTGTGCTTTTCTATTATATTCATACTGCAGCATTTTAATGATCAAAGATAATGCACTATAGTACTGCCTTAACTGTGAAACACTGCCCACGACGCCATTCCTAATGGTCAACTTGGTCTTAATGCGATTCAAAGACGTTACGCCAAAGTTTCCACTGGAGACGCTATATCTGTTAGCAGGTTCGGCAGAACTGTTCAGATATTGTTGCTTACTGTCGTCTAATTTTTCCATGGAATTAGTTTATTAGTGCTTTCACTGTTCACATTGCAGATTTGTTCCACCCGAGGACTTCAACCTTGCTTTACTTACCCTTGACTTGGAGTTTGTGAAAAAAGGGACCAAAGAGGAGCAGGTAAACCTGTCCTGTGTTTTTGTGTCTCGGCGCAAGTTTTTTATATCCAACAATGTCTAGTGTTCTATGCAATGGCTTTGAAACAGTTAGATTCTTCTTGTCAGAGTAGTTAAAAGTGAAAGAAAGCAAAAAATCTCCAAAGGCTGTTGGAGCATCAAGTGCAAAGCACGATTTAAGCATGGGCTTTATGGAAAAAAATTGCCAAGTGAAAAAGTAAAAAATATGAATGTAATGCAAGAAAATGTAACTATAAAAATAGATAGTAATAATTATTTGGACAAAAGAGTGGTAAAACTATAATATATAACTATATATATGGTGTTGTATCCCTTGTATGTTGTTGTGTCCTTAAAGGCAGAACTCGTTGGTGAAGGTGCACATGCCTTAACACCTTGACTCTACAATCTACACTAACACGCTAATTAAGCAAGGAGAAGCACTCAACCTGGGCTCACCAAGCTTCAGGGATTAAGCGTGCTTTTAGAGAGCCTTAAAGAACAGTTCTGGTGAAGTTTTGATTGTACCATATCTTTCAGCGTGTAGCAAGTCGAGTCTGGTGTAAAGCATGCAAGGTCGTTTACAATTTTTGTTGTGATGCATTTTGGTTATATACATCTTCTAGTTTAGCTGGTTTTGTTTTAGGTTTAGGCATCAAGAGTACTCTGGTTCAAACACTTCTGCTGATGTAATCTTTTTGTAGGTGGATGCAGTTTCTTTAGCTAATCAAGTTCGCAAGAGATTTGCCAATCAGGTGAAGGCTCTATCCCCCTGCTGCCTCCTCTTAAAAATTTCTGCTCTCAGTAGTTCTTCTCTAATTATCAAATATTTACCTGACAAAGCTTATTGGGCTGCACATACGGTGTGGTTCTTCAAATCTGTACTTTCAAGAATGATATTCATGTCAGAATACTTTCTTTAGAATTTTGGAAGATAAGGCTGAATAGCGACATGATCCTTGAAGTCAAACAATGAAAACTAAACAGAGTCTATATGTTTTATTTTTTTCATAATCAATTTAACATAATATGCATATGCTCCCTTCCTTGTGCTGACTAGTTTTGTCAATGAGATCATGTCATAGAGACTACTGAGGATAATGACTGACACATAAATGAGTAGCTTGGCTGTATGTATTCATTTTACAATTTACATGTCTATTATCTGCTTTATTAATCAAGATACATATGGAAATGCCTTGGGGTGTCAGTTGGAATCAATATGTAGTAACAATATAGCATGGGATTTTCCTTGAAGCGGTTCACTTATATAAGCTGTTCAATTATATATTTGTCCCACATGGGGTGAGAAATTGCTTTCGAAGGGTTTTATAGTTCTGGACTACTCCAAGCCTTTAGATTTTGGATTGGATGTTCAACCTTAAGCTAATGCATTTTGGCACTGGTAGACACATTAAAAACAGACACTTATGTAAGACATGCTCCTTAGGAAAAATGCTCTCAGGTTTAAGAAAGGAAGTCTTTCTTTCTTCCTTAAACTCCGTGCTCAGTCACACCATCACATAAATTGGGACTGAGGGAGCACTATATTAGAAGATGATATAAAGTTGCTGTTCTAACTTTTAACTCCCCGGTTTACAAGTTAAGCTGCATTAGATGTTATGAGTCTAGTTCTGATGAAAGTAACTTATGTATGGATTATTAATTTTACCTATGCAGATTATGACAACTGGGCAAAAGGTGACATTAGAGTATCATGGCAATGGTTATATAGTCACTGTGAATCAAGCTACTGTGGAGGGGCAAGAAAAATCTAATGTTGAAAGAGGGATGGTTTCAGCTGACACATACATTATATTTGAAGCCGCAAACTCCAGCGGAATAAAGGTTACTTCTGTCTTTAAGTAATATACTAGTGGCAAATGTTGTCAAAGAAAATGGCTTCCCTTTTATTTATTGGAGTTCCTTTTGATTTGATTCTTGCTGCAACTGACTTCAATACAGATTGTCAACCAGCGTGAAGCTGCTAGCAGCAGCATCTTTAGGCAGAAAGAATTCAATCTTGAATCATTGGGTATAGGTGGTCTGGGTGCAGAGTTTTCTGATATTTTTCGAAGAGCTTTTGCTTCCAGGGTTTTCCCTCCCCATGTGACGAGCAAGTATGGAGAGTTCTTGCTGAATAACAAAATTCCTTCTGTTTTCATGAGAACTTATGTCTTTTCTTGAAGAAATAGTGTAGTAAAATTACTTACTCACTTGGCCTTGGCTTTGGGATGAAACTGCTTTCAGGCTTGGTATCAAGCATGTTAAGGGAATGCTTCTCCATGGACCTCCTGGTACAGGGAAGACTCTAATGGCTCGGCAGATTGGCAAAATGCTAAATGGCAAGGAACCTAAGGTAGGTCCGTCAAAGTTCTAGAAATTTTTTCTTTTGATGTTATTGTTGTTGTTTTGGAAGTTACAATATACATGTCATTTTGCTTTTATTTTCTTGTAAGTATGTGAATTTGTTTTTTTTGTTCCTAATGCAACCTTGATTGTCTATCGGATTCTTGTTTTTCCTGTTGGTGAATATAAAATGTAGATTGTCAATGGACCTGAAGTGTTGAGCAAGTTTGTCGGTGAAACTGAAAAAAATGTGAGGGATTTGTTTGCTGATGCTGAGCAAGACCAAAAAACCAAAGGTAAGGGAGCTATCATGGCAAGGAATATTTGAGTTCTAAACTTGGTTCTTTAATCCCCATTTTTGTCTTTCCAGGTGACCAAAGTGAACTGCATGTTATCATTTTTGATGAGATTGATGCAATCTGTAAGGTGGGACCTCATGAAATCAAGAATATCTGATTTTTTGAGATTATTACTCATGTTCTTACTATATCCCATGTGGTTGATTTAGTTTCTCAACATGATGCTTTTGTTATGCAGTCTAGAGGATCAACTAGAGATGGAACTGGTGTGCATGATAGCATTGTTAACCAGCTCCTAACCAAGGTATGTGTAACAATTTCTAATCATGTTCACAGAGATTAGATTGGCTCTGTAGAATGCTTTTTCCTGTTATTGATTCAAGCTGGTTGATTGTTTCTTGCTGTTTAGATAGATGGGGTGGAATCTCTGAATAATGTTTTGCTCATTGGAATGACAAATAGGAAAGATCTGCTTGACGAAGCACTTATGAGGTAACGGCAGTATCTGTTATAATTTTTGTCTTACTTATTGTTGAAGTTGATATAAATCTGTTTGTTCTAGTATTTCCTTGGTAATTAAGTAATATTTTATGGTGCATTATCAAAATACGACCATTGATATAGGCCAGGACGACTAGAAGTCCAAGTGGAGATAAGCCTTCCTGATGAAAATGGTCGACTACAAATTCTCCAGATTCATACAAATAAGATGAAAGAGAATTCCTTTCTTTCTCCTGATGTGAACTTGCAAGAACTTGGTATGTAGTCGCCACAACTAGCTTAACATGCTGGTGTTTGTCATATGGTTCTTTTGAAATACATGATGATTGTAATAAATTCATGTTACTTCCTTAATTTAACTTAATTGTTTATCAAGTCAGAGATAATATAACTAACTAAAAGTGTTTTCTCTCTAACCACTTATACTTTTAGATTAGATGGTCACACACTTCAACATGGTAACGGAGCATGCAAAGAGGTCTTGCAAAAAATGCAAAAGATATTTCCACGTGTTTGGTCATGAAAATGAATTAGACCCACATATGAGGGGCATGTTGAGACATAATATAAGAAATTAATAATGTGTTCTCTGGAACAATCTATTAGATAGGATGGTCACACACTTCAACAAATCTAAAGATATAATGTTGAACTGAAGGTGTTCCCTGCC
>JAJONR010008305.1:0-34544 GCA_029582245.1 Solanum etuberosum
GTATCAATACACTGGTGATTGAGATCATTCTATCCTGGGAGGACATATTCCAAATCAAACCTCGAATACTAGAGGGGAATAATTTCCTTAAGGGGACACTGTGCATTCAGTGGGCTTGATCTTCTTTCCGTTTTGTTTTTCCAGATTCTGGTACGTTATTTCAGATTTTAGTTTTGTGAATTAATTTTTGTTCTTCTGTTTTTCACTGGTTCATTAAACTTTGGTAACGTCGTGTTTATGCAAAGTTTGTTGTAACCAGTAGTACTGTTTTAAACACAGATTGGGCAACAGTTAGTTGACGCCAAGTTAAAACACACATTTATGTAGTATGCCTAGATTTTATCACCATTTTGGTTTTTTAATTCCACAATTATTATGTGGCTTTAAAAAATTACATCACTCTTTTTTTCTTTTACCTCCCCATATCCGATTCAAATGAAGAAAAGAAAACTCAAATTCTTTTTTACTCGGTCACAAAATGGGTTTGGGTCGGATTTGGGAAAAAAGGGATTAAATTAATTTTTTTGTTGGATCGGGTCTTGAGGGATAAGAAATGGGTGAGATGGATGATTCTTTAAAGTCACATGAAATTTTTATGACTAAAAAAATTATTTTAGAATTTATTTTTTTAATTCAGTCTATTAACGAAAAGGATAAAATTTAGCATCATTTCTCTAACGAGGAATATATCCGCTTTGATGCACCCCAACCCAACTTTTTTTTCTTTAAAATAGTGAAAATGTTTTTTTTCAAAAACTTCACAAGAACAAAATTAAAAACACAGATAATATATATATAGAGAGAGAGAGAGGGAAAGAAATGGCACAAAATTAAGAAACGTTTGTGCTAAATAGTTAATGGTTAAATATGAGTTGATGACCTTGACCTTGCCATGTTTAAACTTTCTGAGATATTTTAATAATTTATTTTAATTAAACATGAAATAAGATTATTATTTTTTTTGGTTTTCCATCTAGTGTTTAGTCTCTATATTGAAGTCCGACTGATTTAAATTTGTGTCGGATAGAGCCCCATTCGGGAGGTAACGCTCCTTACCAAAGATTTTTTCATATCAATCGTCCAAACTCGAAACCTCTGATTAAAAGAAGAGTAGCCCCATCCACTATATCAAATTCTTTGGTGGTAATTTTTTTTTTGTTTCATACTACTAAAATATATTCCTACATAACAAAAATTATTTTTTGTATAATCATTTTTAAGGCTATAAAATATATAAAACTTAGCTTATACTTAGAAAAATGAAAGCCAGAACCCAATATAAGTTTATGTAGTTGATGCATATATAGTAACTCTTCATGTCAATTTTAATTTTCTGGATATATTTTATATTATAGCATAAAATAAATCAAAGTATGGCACATTTTTTTTTGGATATGTAGTGTAGTCCCTTTCATTGCCACCCTTGGAATGTAAAACAAATGAAGAATTCTTGTCACATGATGGGCATGTGTAGGTTTTGTGTCTTGAGGTTTTTCTTATGGAAACATAGTTGGCCACACTTAACATTGAGAAAATGGTCAAATGAGTTCCAAACTTATTATCGGATTTCCAACTACACACTTATACTTTACGGGGGTTCTATTACCTCCTAAATTATTTTAAATTAAAATTATTACCCCGAAAAATATAAGTGTGTAGTTGAAAATCCGGTAATAGGTTGGGGGCTCATTTGGCTATTTTCTCTTTAACATTCATAACTCATCATTCCTCAAATTAATATATAATAATTAAATTTATTTACATATAAATATTTCAAAATAAGTATAAAATTTGAATAAAAGTTAGAGATGGTAGTCTTTTTCTTCTTATTTTATAAATATAAACTATTAATTTATAAAAATTGTCTTTCTCCTCTTCTTTTTTTTCGACATTTTTAACATGTGGTCGTCTGTATTTGGTGTGAAAATTATTATCTTACCCAAAATTAGGATTGATCGGGAAAAAAAATATATTTGTACCGGTTTAAAATTGTTTGGGGTCTAAGTTAAAATGTTTTTTTTTATAAAAAAAAAAATAAGGTTATAAATTGGAGGAGGTAATTATATATTATCCATCAAATACATACACAATTTCTTTAAACTTGCCACTAAATTTTATTTTGGCACTTCAACTGAATTTTATGTCGTTTTAACCTCTCAACTCTATTTTTATGTATCATTTAAACATAAAAAAATTACATAGTATAAGTATACAACGCTTGTTAGACAAGAATTAAAATGGTTAAAAAAAAATATCCAATTAAATAATGACAGATATTTTATTTTCTCCAAATCATTCGAATTTACTTGACGTTTACATCAATTTATCATCTTTAAGCAATATATATATATTATTGTTGAGATCGATTAGTGACAAAAGTTAATATAAATACTGACTTTGTGTGACCGTAAATGTATCAATCCATTTCAATTTATGTATCATTAACAAAATATATGTCTATCATTCTCCTCAATCTAGTTCTTTACTTATTATTTTAACATTTAATGTAGAATATAACTAATATTTTAAATTTTATATAGATAAAATGAATTAAGATGAACCCTAACTACGTACAAATTAACTCCGCCACTAACTATATATGTGTTTGGCCTACATTATCTAAAGTTATTGAGTTCACATACGCATGCATACCTTATAGGATAAGGTCCGCCCTATCAAGTCATGCACATGTATGTCGTTGATTTTATGTTGTGAAATGAAACATTTAGTAGGCATATGGACATACCTTAACGAATTATTCTAAGAATATTTTGTCTGTATATGTTATTTGAATTTTTAAATTGTATTTTTATTCATAAATATATAATTTAGTAAGTCTCTATACAATCTTACCAAATAAACAAAAGTCTATAATAAAGGTATAATACTCTATCACAAAGCAATTATTCTAAAAGAAATATAACATTTATTGATTAAACTTTAGTTCAATAATAAAAGAGGAAATAATTGTTTTAGTCCTGGTGTTATTACCTCATCATGATTTGATCCTTGTATTATTAGACTAAATATATTTAACCTTTAATTAATAAAATGTGTAATTTTAGTCCTTATACCTAACTTGATGTTAACACCGTTAAACTTTTGGCTATTCTTTTTATTATTCTTAAACAATCTCCAACTCTGAAATCTGTTGCTATCATTTAATTTTCAAAATTTTCTAAGTTAATACTTTTAAAAAAATTGATCACAGTTTTTTTTTATAAAAAAAACCCTCGTAGAAGCTTCGAAATAAGAACAAATGGGAAATTTGTGATTATTAGTATATATATCCATGGCCTCGGGATAACAAAATTGTATTGTCCTTTAATTGGTTGCCATTAACATCATAATATGCAAATTCATCAATGTAGATTGTAGTGCAGTGATATGACTTATTCACTCTTAATCAAATGTCTCGTGTTCAAGTTTTGGGTATGAAGAATATCTTGTTGGGAGCGTCACCTCTAAATATGTCAAGCAATGCGGAACCCGAATTTAGTCAGAGCTTCAATACAAGGAACATCGGGCGAAAAATTAAAAAAATGGATATTAAATCCGCTAATTGTAGATGTTTTGTGATTATTATTTTTTTTGTTCTCGTATACTAATATTTGAGTGTTTGACTTTCAAATTATTTGTATAATAGAAGAAAAGAGATTATTATTATTTTAGTTTTGATCAAAAGAAATTTTCTTTTTTATTTCTTAAAAATATAAAAAGTTAACAGTGCTAAGTTATGTATAAGGACTAAAATTACTCGCTCTATTTAATTAAAGGTTAAATATATTTAGTATAATAATACGAGGATCAAAATCACAATAAGCTAATAATACAGGGACTAAAACTATCATTTCCCCATAGTAAAAAGGTAAAATTAAACATGAGTTGTAATGTACTACTCTTTAATATAGTTTTCCCATATAATACGGACAACTCTCTTCACGTTGAACATGCATTTCTCGATATAAATGATTTAAAGATTGATAAGAGTAATAATAGCAACTACTAATAAATTTAATTAGTTGATGAGAGTAATAACTATAATCGATATAAATGGTTTAAATGTTGATAAAAATAATAATATCAACTATAAATTTGATTGGTGAGAGTAAATGGTTATATCCGAATATCAGAGCTTCAACTTCAAATAATCAATTCATATCGAATGTCCAAATGAACTTGTTTTTCTTAGAAAAAAGGCATGACTTTTTTAATTTAACATTTCGAAAAAAAACAACTTCCAATAAAATTATATTTGCTACTTTAATATTAGCTACTACTCAAGTCGAATCATAAAATTAAAAGCCAATTGCTAATAACTCTCGTCTTGAGACATCACATTCTGGATAATAAAATAAAAACGTTATAATTAGAGTGAATAAAGATAACGAATATAATATATGATTTTACTTATTTTTTTAACCAAAAAGTGGAGATGCGGGGGATCGAACCCCGTGCCTCTCGCATGCAAAGCGAGCGCTCTACCATTTGAGCTACATCCCCAACATGTCAACTATTAAAACATATAAGATCATATATTATAAATACTTATGACCTCCCTTTTTATGTTTCGCATTATGATTTTTCTGGCATTACAATCTTTACCATAATGATAATATTGTCCATAACTCAAATTATTCTATGAAATTGAATTTCACTTGACTATTTGCATATGATTCTCATTGTGTATGCTTAGGTATTAAATCTATATAAATATATTGACATGCTATTAAACATTTTTATTTAGGTTATTTTTCTTTAATTTCTAAAAATTGGAGTAAAAATAATGATCATGAATTTGTGGTAAATTTCATGTCTCATACTTAATCGTTCATGTCATTACATTAAAACATTTTACTCACATTTCTGTGACATAAGGGTCTTATAAGGATGATGCGAAGGAACAAACTATGAGAACTTTCATTGGATAACATATTTCTAATAAGAGTCAAGTCATATATATATATATTGATACCACAAAATTATTTTTTTAACGCCATCAAATATACCACCAAATGATATTTAGAGGTGAACCTTCTTAAATGCGTGAAATTTGTAATCTTTAAAATTAAGATACATAACATGCTATAAATATGTAAACATGATTTGACAATATAATATTTTTGTTACACTGATTACGTAAATAATCTATTGAAAATGATTTAATTATATTTGTCCGCCTCATAATCACCTTTAATGGTAATTATCTAGTTAAAATGCCCCTTTACTATTACATTATTTTGATATATATTTTCTTTTTTTAAAAAGATTATGTTTATTTGGAAGTAGGATTGACTATTGAGACACATACAATTTTCTTTTGATTCAACATGGTTTCCGTTTGAAAAATCTGGCACTTAGAGGCGGAAGTTGTTGATAGTGACTAATAATAATAGTGGTGATAATTGTGATGGTGGAGATGGTTGGTGTTGTGGTGACCGTCACAATGGTGATGATTGATAGCATATTGGTGAAGTTGGTTGATGTTAGTAGTTTGTCGTGTTGATGATGGTGGTTGAAGAAGGTGTATGAGTGATGACGTAGTTATGTCTAGGACATAAATTGAACATTACTTTTCATTTTTGTCCTTTTAGTTATTCTCAAACTATAGTGTTTCAAAGTTGTTTTCAAACATCAAAGTCTATAAAGTTAAGATATGAAGCACAAATTTTTTGATTTGATATATATATATATATATAGGGAAAAAGGTCAAAATTCCCCTCAATTTTGGTTTATTAGTTGATTATACCACTATCATTAAAACAAAGTTATTCATGCCCTCACCGTTATTAATTTCATCATTTATACCCCTCAATTGACGGAAATCCCCAAATTAACTCAAATTAACCAATTTTACTTAAATTATCCAATTTTAACCCGACCCGATCCACCTAATAATATAACCCATTTTTGTTCTATCTTATTCATCTTCATCTTTAAACTTGGGTTCCTTTTCAAAAACAACCTGTAAACAATCCATTTGAAAACATCCATCAAACAACTACCAAAAACCACTAGCTCCATCCACGAACTCCAGCGAAGGCGACCGCCTCCAGTGCCCTCCCTTTTCCTCTTTTACGTTTTCTTCTATTGTATCGGTGTTTTTGGCTCCAACTCCGGTGAACAATGACCATGAACTCCGGCGAGGCTCTGCAAATTAGCAGCCACCACAGCTTCTCTCCCAACGCCAAAATCAGCAAACCCATTTCTCGAACCAGTTAACAACACCAACACAGCTCCACGATCGAGCTTCATTCCCATTTTCCGGTGACCCTCTGTTTGCTTTACATTCTTATATTTTATGATGATTTATTTTTCTTTTACATTTTTCACTCTATTCTCTGTGTTTCAGATTTGGTTAGGGAGTTCAAGCTCCAATAATTTTTCATTCATATTCCTTGTTCAAGTTTGTGTATGCTATTACACTTTGTTGTTGATTATTTTATTTTTTGGTTTGATATTATTATTTTTTGGGAACTGTTCAGTGGGATTGGAACTTTTTCGGACTAACTTTTGCTTGTTAATTTGTTATTATGTTGGACTTTTTTAAAATTAATTTTAAAGATGAAGATGAACAGAAATGAAGATGAACAAAAATGGGTTATATTATTAGGTGGTTCGGGTCGGTTTAAAATTGGGTAATTTAAGTAAAATTGATTGATTTGAGTCAATTTTGGAATTTTCGTCAATTGAAGGGTATAAATGGTGAAATTAGTAACAGCGAATGCATGAATAGGTATTTTTGACCCTTTTCCCATATATATATATAGAGAGAGAGAGAATGAGAGAGAGAACCTAGTGCACAATCATTCGTATTAGCAGTGGCTAGAGAATGGCCCCACCCAAAGGATATGATATAGCTAATGCAAGTATTAATGATTGTATTTACGAATCAAACCTGCGTCACACAAAGAGTTTGACATATAGCTCAAACCAACTCAAAAAATGAACTTGAACATAAAAATGCCACCAGAATGGAAAAATCAAACCAAATTCAGATCTTTCTCACAGACTGTAAATTGTATCCCTTGTTGATTTCTTATCGACCTTGGAGTCAATATGTTGCAGTCTTCTAATGTGCAGTTAAAGGAATTGTATCCTAAATGTCATGTGTCAGAATATTAGTTAGACACTCTGCTCCAGCTTTAATATAGATATAGATATAGATATAGATTATGCGTCATAGTACATAGAAATAGCTAATTGCTACTAGCTTATGATTGTTTTAGCATAATAATATTATGAGTACAACTCAAATAACATAATGATTTTTATGCCTTAAAAAAAGTTACATCTATATCTTCTTTCAAGGCATTTAACGGAACTGTCCATTTCTAACTTCTGGACTACTTTAGGTAGCAAGTCCGCCACCCTGTTTTGCTCTCAATACTCATGTCTGATTACGGGGTTCCCTAGCTTGTGCGGCCGATCCCTGCAAGAACGTAAAATATTTGTGTAAAATATATGTTCATCCTGCAATAAGTTAATTACCTGAAGTGAGTCAGTAGCTATCTCACCTACATTTTGTCAGCTATATATATATACACCATATAGTAATGAATTTAGTTCAACACTTGATGAAATAAAAAACAACACATTTATTTTTACCCAGAAAGATCAAGGTTGTTTGTAAAGTCTCCTAGCAAGCTTATATAGTAGATTTAGGTTTTTGATACTACATTTTTGGATTCTCAAACCCCAGTTAATACATTTCATTTCAGCATAAATAATTTCCTTTTAATGTTAGTAGTTTCCCAAATGAAATTTCATTGCCAGCAATCTATTTGTTTGGTTATATTAATTGGGAGTTTAATGTATTGTATAACATGAGTTGGAAATGTTGCTAAGGAATGCCTTAACTAAAGTCACCCAACCAACATTAATCAAAATTTAGTCTTCTAACCCTTAAGTTTTATCTTGAAATTATTAATGAATATTTGATAGTTCAAGTTGTGGATCTTTTGTTGAAGATTGGAAAACCAAGGTACTTCCTAAAGGATTTGCATAACTTGATGTTAAGTATGTTGGCTATATCATCCTTAGAGGCCTCAATACAATTTTAATTAGACATTATAGAACTAGATCGTCTGCAAAGAAAATATGTGAAAGTGGGGGTACATAATTAGAAATATTTATTACAGACCATGGTTTAAGGGTTACAGCTTGATCATTGTTCTGAGGAAGGACCTCTATGCATAAGATCCCTTTGTTGTAATCCCCTTATGGACTAAGAAATTTTTTTCTCGTTCCATTGGTGAGAATAACTACAGTACTAGAACATATACATGACATTATGAGATTAACAATATTTGAGGGGAAGTTAAAATAATAGAAGGTGTACCTTATGAATGACCATTGATGGCGTTGATCAAATTTACCCTTCCATGTTTCATAATTTCTTGAACGTAATGATGATGGCGTTGTTAGGTAGGTTATCTATTTTTTTTAGAAAACTCGTATGGCTTGGTCCTATTTTTTTATTCACGGGATGTCTAAGTCTTCTCGAGTTGTTTTTGGTGAATTGCAAAGGCTAATGGGACGATTATTTTTTCAAAGATGTTACATTAGCACATTTGTGGATTATACAAATGTGGATTTTGTTTATCTCCATGGGAATGCATCTATCTTTGAAAGTTTTTTTTTTTTTTTGCAGAAAGAGACTAAAGTAGTTGTGTGATATTCTTTTGTGTTAGCGTCTCTCATTGAGCTAGGTGATTTTAAATTTTAGCTTTCAGAGATCTTCTTCCATTGTAAGGATTGAATTATATTCATGGATGCGATTTATTCAAGGTTTAAAAGAAAGGGGCTTGCAAGATAACTTTTTGAGTTCTGAATACCTTAAAGCCTTCTCAACAATATATATATTTTTATGGTATATATTCCCAAAAATATCCATATTCAAGGTAGCGATTTCTAGTTCAAAAGATCAAATGAAATTTGTTAATGAGGGAATTTGCTTTATCAATAATTTTGATAAAGTCTGGATGTGAGACCCACATAGTTCCTAATTTAAAGATACTCTCCTTTTAAAGATATTTTCCTTGAACAAAGTAAGTAATAGAGGACAATGGTCTGAGTGTGTTTTAAGAAGATGTAAGACTTGAGTATCCGGAAAAGAGATAATTCAATCATTAATCATTATTAACTAGGAAATGATCAAGTCTTTCAAAAATTAAAGCCTTTTTATTTTTAAATCTTTGTATTCACTGGTTTAAATGAAATTACGATTACAAAAACGTGTACCTGAGATGCGGAAGTTACATTGTTTGGCATTTGTGCTCCGGTGCTCTCCATAGGTCCTGATTGTCTCACAATTGGGAATAAATCTTCGGTTCTCTGTGCTAATACATGTACTTCCCAGTGATGATAGAGAGGATCTATGCCTTGGATGATCGGGAAGCCTGGTGAGAATACTGGCACTGCCACTGAATTGTGTTGGTATAAGGGATTGAACATCGGCATGCCCCATGTTGGAATATGAAAAAAGGGTAACACTGGAATTTGGTAGTTCTCTGGTGGAAGAAGGGATGTCGACATCCAGAGATGACTGTTGTAGGTCTCCACAACTATCCCTATCCCCTCCGACATTATTTGTGCTAGTAAAGATGGGTTTCGAATCACTATAACCATTTCTTGATTTTCTATTAAGATATTCAAAGTTAGTGATCGCTCCTGGAGCCCTATTACAACCCAAGATGATGGGTTTGTGTTGAGAGCTGGAAATGACGTCATGTAAAAAGGGATTGTTCCCGCATATAGCCCAATCATCAGTATAAAGGGAATCGGTGGGAAGATGGAATTCATTTGGCTGGGATCCATGATCTGGGTGAGAAGAGGAAGAATTGTTTTTTGGACAAAAGTGTGAATATATAAGTGTTTGCCCATTGCTATTTAAACAAGTAAATTTATGGTGATTGAAGTTACGAGATAAAACAACATTTATTGTAGATTCTTTAAATCTTGAAAATTCGACATTGTTTAAGGTCTATAAATTTTATGGTTTGAACTATTAAATTAGTAATTAATATTTAAATTGACCTTTTTACTTTTGGAATACGTGGCAAATATAGCGTCTACCAAACCAGGTTCTTTCATTTTGCTGGTGTTATTAAGTGTGAAAGGTCATTTTGCAGTTGATGTGATGGAGATGATCCCTTAAGATAGTTTAATCGGCTTTGTAGAAGGGATGCGAGAGTACTGGGTGGTAGATTATTTAGGATTGATGGGAATGGAAGTCTTTTTCTCCCAGGATAATGTATGGGCCAATCTGTCATTAGTTGGGTTGGTGTAGAGTCTAGGTTTGCCTCCACTGGGCTTTTAGGTTTGTAAGAATGATTAGTTAATATATAGTCACCGTTGATGATGTCCAATCTAAGTAGAGTGTTGGCAACAGAGGATTGGGTTTCAATGGTGGTAGATCCATTCTCGTGATATTTGTAACTGGACCCCACCATCCCGCCAGAGCGGGTATGATGCCGCTAAGGCGGTGGTGCTCCAGCGGGACAAGGAGTGCCAGAGCGGGATGGTCGGGGGCAGAACTTAATGACACGAAGTCTTATTTTCTCCTTTTTTCCTAAGTGCCAAAAAGAGGCGAGGATCACCCCAAATTCCCTCAAAAGGCTGCTCTAGGCTTGGGAAGGAAGGAGAAAGAGATTTCTAGCGCAAGGTTGACGACAACTCGCTAATTCCCGGCCAAAATCCACCGTCTCATTGTCCGGAAATCAGGATTGGAGCTACAATCCCGTTGCAGCTACTTGGTGCCCAGGTAGGCTAGGTTTACTTAATTGAGTAGTCATAAATCCGTGTTCATTGTGTAGTATATTGTTAATTGACGGTAGAATTCATGCGTAGGCCTCTGGGCATCGAAAATGGGACGGTTGTACATGTATTCCTAGTTGTTAAATAAGATGTGTATCGTAGGAGAAAGCCTCGTCCTGTGAACTAGGGGTAGGTGATGGTTCAATGTCCTGTTGTGTGATATAAACATGTGGATTGCTTCGTTATATACATGCATGTATGGGAATAGAAAATTATGAATTGAACCTAATGAAACGACTAAGTATGGATAATTACATGCCATGAAACTATTACTGGATCGTATGATTTTGTGAACTGTTCATTATGGGTGTGAATGTGACTGTGGTTATACTGACTGGACCGGGTGTCACGTTCCGACACATATATTGGATCGGGTGTCACGTTCTGACACATATATTGGACAGGGTGTCACGTTCCGACACATGTATATTGGATCGGGTGTCACGTTCCGACACACTAACAGTTTGGGTGTGGGTTACATGAGAGGACCACTTGTGATTGATACATTCATAATTGTCTGTCATTGATATTGGGAAATTGTATGTTGCTCTTAAAAAGGATATTTGAACTATGCATCTAGTGTATGTGTGCTTACTGTGTCGTAGTTACTTATTTATGTGAATGATCAGGCCCAATCGGGATGCGATCTGGTGAGTGGGGGCCTAGGGTCCAAATGTTACTATCGGTTACTTTAGAGAGGCTGTCTGTGTTCATAACAATGAGAAGTGGGGTAGTGCTCATGATGCAAAAGTAGTAGGTCCGACCTTGGGAAGGGAATTTCGTGTCTGAAACGGTTAGCGAACCTTGATAGATTATATTATGTGGTCAAGGGGCAGAATTGGGATAAGAAAGAAGCAAGGGTATGTCGTGAGTGGTTGGTCGGGTTGGTAGTGGTTGTATTCGAGACATCTTCGGAATAGAATGGTTAAGCTATGATCAAGAATGGAGACGAGGGTTGGAGTCAAGTGTACTAGTATGTAAAGGCAGGGGTACAAAGTTGAGGGGTGTACTTTCTTATTGCATGTTTCATACTGGTTGATTTCTTTATATTATGCGGTGGGCATCAGGTTGACCGATGATGCCTACCAGTACGTGTGGTTTGTACTGATAATACTCTTGTTATGCCTTTTTGGGCATAGTCTGGTTGCAGGGTCAGAAATGTTTCACAGGTGAACACGAAGGCAATCTCCAACAACTCCTATTTTTCCTTCCACGTGGTGGGAGCTGTGTCATTTGTTATTGTGTTTTATACCTTGTAATATTAGAAGCTCTTGTACCTGTTTAGACTAGATCCCTGGGGGCGTTGTCTATTTACATTTTAACTTTGGTTGGTTTCAACTCTTTATTATATAAAAATCTCATGAAATTCCTTTATTCTCCAGTTTTCTTAATCTTCCGCATGTTTTTAACCGTTTGGGAATTGAGGGTCCTCCTACTTAGGTGTTAGAGTAGGTGCCCGCATGGTCCGGTGGGTTGGGTCGTGACATAAGTTGACACTAATACCTGCAGTTTCTTAGATCGTATTCCTTATTGTCAATTTATTTTCCTTCTTCTATGTACCTGCTCGGTTGGTCTTGGTTTTTATCCTGTTAAAAAGAGATTGTTTTTCATGGATACACACACACCCCTACCCCTTAGTAGGTTTTTGAAGTACATATATCAATTTTAATCAATCTTTCTAATTTATTATCATTTTTCTAGTATAGCACGATCATAATGCTCTATAGGAAGTTTAGGTAAACATATTCAGATTGCGGAGTATTTTTCATCAACTTCAGATGCAATGAAGTTAGGATGTCACATTTAAAAGGATAACAAGAAGCAATTTTAGGCACTCAACATGTTTATGCACTAAAGTTCCATGACTTCAAGAATTTTCATCATCCTTTTTATGTAATAGGATATTAATACCATACTATTTTTGTTTCTCACACTTAGTGTCTCTGTTATCATCTCGTTATCAAGGTGAAGTATTATATTTAGTCTCTATTAGTTCATAAGAAGGTTGTATTGCATGATGGACCGATTGAATGACCTGCATATAGTTATAGATAAATTACCTAAACTACGGAATCTTGTTTTCCATATTCTCTAAAATTCCCTATCATTTCAAAACATTACGAAAATCTTTTTTTTTTCTTTTTCTCTCCTTTTCCGGATACATTATTCACAACCATTCCAAACCCAATGGTTTTATTCCTATTTTAACGCCTAAAATAACTCCCATATATTGGCAGTTACAACCATCACTCCATTTTTGAATTTCAAATCTATTCTCTCTCCAGTTCATCGATTTCAAGTTGCTAAAGAGGTAGAACTATTTCTTCATCAATTTTTCTTTTCAGTTCTTGTGTCGTTTTTTTTTAGCTTTTTCATCTACAATTCTAACACCGTCGTTTGGGCTAATGTCGACGTTAGGTTTATATATCATCATTGGCGGTTGTTTCCATGGACATCACCGAAAAATTTGTGTGAAGAAAATGATGGGAAATTGAAGTTTGTTTCAGGTAGGGTTGATTTTCAGACAAAATGGTGATTTTGAATTTGGATTTCTGATACATATGGATTCTTCCCCCTCTTTTAATAGTGAGTTTACCCAAATTAATTTCACCTACTGGAGATTTGGTACCTTCTGAATTTTATTCTGATGATGAAAACTTTCATGAAAATAGATCTAATCAACTAAATGATACGTTCATCATGAAGAATTTGAGAGTAGAGAAGTCGAAAAAAAGATGCATACTCGAATTCTAAATCTACCGTTGAAAAAAAAGCTCAAAGAAAGAAGGAAAAACGTTGGATCTGACATTACACGATCATCACTACCAAAGATACAAATTTTCAATGTATCTCATTTATTTTGATTCTTAATTTAGTCTTTGTTAGTGTTACTACTGATCTGATACATCACTGCTACAATAGCCTTTGTTTTATGTAATGTATCATGTTCATATTTGAGGTATTGATACATAACTTTATGTTGTTGAATCTTCGATTAGTGTTTATGATGTTCAATATAAATGTACTTGATTCATGAACACTTATATAATGTATCTTCAATCGTGATATATAAATCATAATGTTCTATAACTGGATCAGATTCAACAAAAGGTATATTATACATATTAGTGACAATCTTTTACTATCAAATATATACACCCAAAATTATTCAACTAGAAGCTATATGTCTGTACACATTACCCAATAAATACACTTGATACATAAACACTTTATGTTATATAGTTAAGACACTGTGTATCAAATTAATTGATATGTGCATGATACATAATATATATATATATCAAATTCAATAGTTTTCTAACTTTATTACATGTATCATATATATATCAACTGATCACCACTGTGTTATGTATCACACACAAAAAATGCTATTTGAAACAATTACATGTATAAAATAAAATAAGATACATAAATAGTACTCCCTCCGTTTCAAAAAGAGTGGCCTAGTTTGACTTGATACGGAGTTTAAGAAAATAAAGAAGACTTTTGAAACTTGTGGTCCTAAATTAAAGTTATGTCAAATGTACAAAATTGCCCTTTAATCTTGTGTTCTTAAACATGCCACGTGGAAAGCTGAAAGTAAAATGTTACCAAAAAAGGAAATAAGTCATTCTTTTTTAAACAAACTAAAAAGGAAAGGAGGTCATTCTTTTTGAAACGGAGGGAGTAATATATCATGCACTAATTTTTTAGGCATGATACGTAAATTCGAATTTATAATAAATGTATCAGATACATAACAATTACCACACATACATGCATCCATCAAAGATATGTATCTCTTCAGCCTTTTTGTATCTTGTATCAATGAATAGAGGATACATCGAAAATCTAGGCTCTTGTTTCTTCACTTCAAAGATGTATTTGATTTATAAATTTTTTCTCAACTCGTCGATCTCTAATTCAGCTGCAATGGCAGATTTGAGATTCACAAAACCAATATTTTGATCAATAACAATTTCATTACTTTTGTATCGTTCATACCTCACCTCACTTTCCCATATTCCGGAATGTCTCGACATGATCGACAAGTTCATGTTGTATTAGTACAATTTGTTGACAAGTTTGATTCAAAAATTGAGAGATTTTTGGAAAAATGAGAAGAAAAATTTTAAATTTTGAATTATGCTAGCCTGTTACAATTTGTCAATTAATGTATCGATCTAAAACCAAACAGTCATGTATCGATCTAAAATTAAACAGCTTATGAGCATTCTTTACTACTTTAATGTATCAGGTAGGATTACAGTACTTAGCAATCTACTAAATATTTTATATATAGTAATGTATCATGAGTAATATACCCACCTCGAGATCACGAATTAAAAAATCGACTACACAACACAATACATATAATTTCATATCTTTCATTATCAAATCTCTTTACCCTAAAGTTAAAGTTATAAAAAGTAATGCATCATGCACAATTTATGGATACATTCCAATTTGATTTTATTAGAATGTATCAGATACACAGAAACTCTTTATTAGAATGTGGTACATTCAAATTTGATTTTATTAAACACAAATGTCACAAATTGTTTATCTCATACAACAATGAACAAATTTTTATATTGCAGAGCGACATTTATAATTGTAACATTCTTGCTTTTTAAAACAACAATTGTGTGTGCGCATGGTATCTCGTCTAGTTGAAATCTTCCACAGTTACATATTTTTCACTCGAGGCAAATAATGTATCTTCTTCTAGCTTCATAAACTGGAAAAAAAAAATCAGACGATGTTACAACCTGCAAACATTAAAAAAAGTCAATGATACATTATATGAAATACAACATCATTCAGTGATTCACAAAAACTCCAATACTGATACATAGTAATGTGTTATCCACATATTTTTTTTATCACAATAAGTACTTTATACATCTTAATTATTACATTATTAATATTGTCTACCAGATACACAATATTAGCCTGATACATTTTATACAAATTAGTCATACACACACGCTCGTTATACAAATGTATTTGATACATCTCAATTGTTAATCCCTTTGTTACATGTATCATATACAATCAGATACAAAATAATGACCACATCATAACTCACAAAATTACAGTACACGCTCGTCATTTACTACTAATGTATGACTTACATATCTACATCTAGAGCTTCAATATCTTTTTCTGAACCTTCGACACACATAATTTTGATGGATGTAGCATCAACATAATGTATCTATCCAACCATCTTGTTCGTTGTACAAAATAATGACCACATCATAATTCATAGATACAAAATGACAATACTAACGCGTCATTTACTACTAATGTATCATGACTTACATATTCACATCAAAACGATAAAACAAAACTATAACCATGATACATTAAAAAATTATATATCAATTTATCAATAACCAACTCAAGGAATACCTTTAAAAATAGCAATGTATCACAATTTTATGTAGCAAAAATTGAAAAATAACAATTCACAAAACAGAACAACTATTCCATATCTTTTTTACCAGATCTCTTTACTTTGAAATTGAAGCTGTGCTCTATTTTATATTTCATCATTACAAATAGGAACAACAATTCCATCACTTTTGTATCGTTCATATCTAACTTCACTTTTTCATATTTCAAAATGTCTCAACAAGATAGACAAGTTCATGTTGTATCAGAGAAATGTTCTTCGATGAATAGTGGCTCTAGATAATCAAGATAAACCAACTTTTATAGCACAAACATAAAAGGACGATGATTTTAAGATTGGCGAGGGAAACAACTCTGATCGCAAGGAAAAAAAGGGAGATGGTAACAAATCTGGAGTTTTTCACGATTTCGGATTGATGAAGAAGATGAAAAATTAAATTTTGGATTTTGTCAATCTGTTACAAAAACTTTTTGGATCAAGTTTGTAAGGTTTCTTCGATGAATAGGGAGAAAAAAATTGAAATTTGAACTTAGTCGTTTTGTTAGGATTTGCCACTACCTGATTGTTTGAAAGAAGAAACGTAAGTGTAATGGGTGAGATTCAATTTTTTAATCCCTAATTTAACGCAACAGACCGATACTCATTGTATCGAATTTAATGTATCAGGCGTCACACTTATGTACCCAAAAGGTACAAAATTCAAGGGATTTTTATAATTAATGAAAGATTAGGGATAGGATGTAATTTTGATTTTACACTATGAGATTTATGTAAGTTATACTATAGTTATTGTTTAAATTTTCTAATCCTTATTATTGCTTCTATGTTATGAACCTCCCTTGAATTGAGTCCATTTTTTCCTTTGCATCTCAGGTTGGGTCAAATTCAATGTTTTTAGTCCACCTCATCGTTGTTCGAGAGAAAGGAAAGTTGATACAATGAAACAGAAGCAAATATACAAGTAAAAGGGTTGATATAAAAGCGTATATAATCAGATGATATACGACCCATATAGACTGATATATACAAATTGTATACAATGATATACATGAGCCCAAACAAAAAAATGCAGCTGCAACATGAAGGCCCAAATCTCAGCCCAGGTGTCTAGAAACTGCGATTGAGCTTATTTTCTTTGTCCTCTTTAGGAAAACTTACATAAATATACTATATTAAGAAAATATTTATCATTTACTTACATGATGTCACTATATATCCTTCCCTATGATTTCCACAACATACATTACATAAAGGATATATAATGACATTGCAATGAACTTATTATTGTGACTTGTGGTATTCAAGTGGTATTGTCCATTGTATTTATGATTGTACATGATGATTTGTGATTGCTAGTTAGCTCAGATACCACATCTGATATGAATATTAATGGTTAGCTTAGATACCATGCCTAGTATGAACATTGAAGGATAACTCGGTACAACACCGGTGCACTAATAGATTGAGTGTGTGTTCCATGAATGGACCAAGTATGTGTTTATGGTACCATGAGAAGACCATGCATGTGCATTTGTGATCATGTGAGATATGTTTCATGCATTGGTTGATTTCAGGTATTTGATGATTTCATGATATTGTGACTAAAATCTATGTATTCGTGATTGTTGATTGACATATGCTTATGGTATTGCGGGTTGTGCATATAAATCCAAAGTGAGGACTGAGAGTTCGGGATATTCTATAGTTGTGATTATAATTGTTTAAGCTATTGGGTTGAGTTTATGGGGATTCAATTATTTTAGTTTTTTTTAACTGTGTTTCTATTTATCATGATACTATTGGTTTATTGAAGTGGTGGTTGTTAATTAGAATGATGATTGAGGGTCTAATGCATGGTTTAGTGTTGGGACTGATTATGATTGTCCAGTGCTTTTAAGACTTATATAATACTGGGGAAATCAAGATGGATGAGTTGGTCTAATGAGCAGTTTCACGTATTATTACAAAAGGGTCAGGAAGTTGACATGAGAAATTAAGAAAGACCAGTAAGTTGGTTGGGGCTAGTGATGGTCTGATAGTCGTGAATATTAATGTGATAGAAGGGTTAGCCTATGATTTGACATTAATGGTGATCTTTTATTCGGGAATCTCTATGTGATAGCAGGGTTAGTTTATGATCTAATATTAGCGTGGCATCAATGTAGGCTTGGAAAGCCTTAGAGTGATGTCACATGTAGGCTAGGGTGACATCATATGTAGGCTTATGAAGCCTTAAGGGACATAAAAGGTAGGCTTGAGAAGCATCAGAGTTAGCAACTGAATACGGTAGGAGGTTGGGTTCAAGTGTACTAGTTTATGGGTATTATACCTGGGATGGTGGAAGCTTGTGGATAGAGACTTGGGGTGGTGTAAATTTCATATTGCATGTTCCCTTATGAATGTCTACTTTATATTATGTGATAGGTTCGAGTTGATCAATGATTCCTATCTATGTATTGTTTGTACTAATACTACTCTTGCTATGCCACTTGGCATAGTCTGGTTTAAGAAAATCAGTGATGTTTCATAGGTGAAGATGATGAAGATCTCCGACAGATTCTACTCTTTTTTCCTTATGGTGGGAGTTGTGTCTTATTTCTTTTATAAACTATACTTTTAGAAGCTCTTGTACCTGTTTAGACTAGTTATTTAGGAGTGTTAGTATGTTTCTTTGTAAAATAGCTTAGATATTTTAAAGAAATTAAAGATGTTTTCCAATTTAAATAGGGTGGTAGATAATGTTCTATTTATTTTCCGCATGGCCCAGATTAAGTTTGGGGTTGAGGGTTTTCCTACTTAGATGTTAGAGTAGGTGCCCGCACGGCCCGGTAGGTTGGATCGTGATGATAAAAATTATTGATGAAATTTTTCGTGGTTACTTATCTTAGAGTAAAACCTATAAGTACTAAGTAGGGTTTCAAAATAAGCCCAAATATAGGTAACCTGTCCAAAATTTTATGGGTCAGACTCAAGATAATTTGAATTAGGTCGATCTCAACTCATTCAAGCCTTAACCCATTTTAAAAGAATCTTCAATTGAGATCAATTTAATCTCCAATTTCAACCCGTTTTCAGACTATTTATATTGGTGTAATGTATGTTACCAGATTGAAGGTATTAATTACTATCTATTTATATTTTGTAGGATTTATCTATCCATTTGTAATTTTTTTTTATTTTTTTGAGTTGAAATTCAAATTGTGGTTATAAAAGCTAAATCACAATATGTTAAAATGATTGAGATTAAGCGGGTCAAATTGTACGGATCATGACCCAATCCAATTTTTAACCCGTTTGAGCCCAACCTATATTTGGGCGGATCATGACCCAACCTGATTTCTATTTCAACAGATTTTAATATCTCCGATTTCATCTAATCTGCTCATTTGACACCCCTACCTATAAAATTCTTAGCAAAAGAACAATAGCTTATCGCTTTTAGAGAGAGAAGCTCTCGACTTTCACTAAAAAAACAAATGTCAAACTCTACTGCCCTTATTTGGATTACTTATTACAAGTGTTTTAAGTCAAAATAATTTTAAAGCAACTTGCAGTTTTTGGATATGATAAAAAAATAATATTTTTAAGCACTTATTTTAAGGACAAAATAACAAAGATAGATAAAATCTATAAGTTAGCCTGTTTGGATTAACTTATTTCAAGTGTTTTAAAATTAAAATAGCCTTTAAGCACTTTTACAGTGTTTGAATAAAATAAAAAGTTTTAAGCACTTATGCTTAAGCTAAAAAGGCCAAAATAAGTCATAAGTTAGAATTCCTAACTTATAATTTTAACTTATATGTCATAAGACAAATCAAATAGGAGCCTATGTCCTCTATTAATGTGTTGTGATTTACTTTTTGAAAATTGCTTTTGAAATGTCTTAAGAAAGAAAATAAAAAAAAAATTTAGAAAGAGTCGCCACTTGAATTTTCGAAGAAATCAAGAAAGCTTAATTAAAAAAGGCTTTAACAGATAAATCTTTAAAAATATAGATAAAATAGATAAGAGGTTCACATTTCCACTTTGAGAAGGTGTTATTCTCCTTCTTGGTACTCTTGAATAAGACAAGGTTTTTCCCTATTCCCTATCAAAAGCATTTTTAATAATACTCAATATATCAGCTAACATGCGGTTATCCGACGGTTTGACTAAAAATATTGACTAATATTTAGAAAAAAATATTTAAGTAAAGAAAAGCAATTTTAGGGCCATTTGAGGAAACTTAACTTGAAAACAATTGAAAATATTTAAAATGAGATGAACTTATCCAACATAATTGATTAAGTAAAAAAACAGCATTTGTTGAATTAAATGAAGTAAATCAACATAAAAACAAGATTTGGTTCATCTTTAAGGGAATTTAATTAAGTTAAATTAAATCTAAAGTTAGAACCAAAACAAATTACAAATAAATAATTAAACAAATAAAGAGAGAAGGAAAAAATACTTGAATGGGTAATGAACTTCAATCTTTACTCTTTACTCAACTCAAAACTTAAGTCTTAAAACAAAGTTAAAATGTTTGTAAAAGACTTTTGGAAACTCTATGAACTTTTCTTGATATGACTCTTAACTTTCCTTGAATTGAATTATGGATTTAAGGCTCATGATCTCATGTTATAGATGATTTCATATTGTTTAGACGTACCTTAGAGTGTAGAAATCAACTAGAAAACATAGGTACGTTTCAAGAGAACTAGTACGGGAAGAAGTAGAAGACCTGGCGTCCCTGGCGCTCTGAGTGGCGCGGAGCGCCAGACCTAAAACTTCAGAACTGAAGTTGGGGCGCTCTGGCTGGCGCGGCGCCCCAGAGGCCCAACTTCAGAGAACTTTGTGGGGCGCTCTGAGTGGCGCAGCGCCCCACCCCTCTCCCCAGGTATTTGATGATTTTTCTTGCTCGTTTTTCAACTCTAAACTCAATTGGGTCTTTTCCCAAACACTTAGATTCGACTATATAATCAAAATATGCAAGAATCTACTCAAAACGACACCTAATTTCCTGAATCAAAATCAAGAACTCCTCAACAACTCCAACAATCAAGAACCCAATAGAAACTTCAAACAAATTCATCAATAACTCAATTTCTAAACCTTCAAGAATCTAAATTTGCTGAAAAATATCATGATTGGCGTGTGGGTGAACTAACCCAACACTATGTGATCTCACATACCTCGTAGGGATCACCCCTTGACGAAATCCACAAGCAATTCTTGAAGAACTTAGCGATTTCCTTGCTTCTCCTTCTCTTTTCTCCTCTTCTTTTCTCTTCTCTCAAAACCCTAACTTAATTTCCAATAGCGTAAACTGAATCCAATCAGTTTAGACCTCAACCTAATTACCAAAAATAAAATTAAATAATAGGGTAGTGAAAAGACCAAAGTACCCTTCTAAAATCCGGTTTTGACTTTCCTTATCTAGACAGCCCAACTTCAAATGGGCATATCTCCCTCTTACGAACTCGAAAATGGGCAAACTAGGTGGCGTTGGAAAGATAATTCAAAGATATTTCTACGGTATCTTGTAGCACACCTAACTCATCATGAGCTAGGAGTTATGGTTGTTTGAAGTTGACCCAAAACTCATACTTAACTTAATTTTGTCAAATTTCCAGATTTTTCATTCTTTCCAAAAATGACTCTTTCTAATTCTAGCTCTTTCTAGTTGCGGGGTGTTACAAAAATCATATGGTTGGTTCATTTATTTTGATATCAAAATTCATACAAAAATCATACAGTAGATTCATTTATTTTTAAAATCATAATTCATACCAAATTCATACAATTTAGCAGATATATAATTTTTAAAATTCAAATTATTTATTAATGGTATGAAATAAAAAATAGAAATCTAAAGAAAGAAAAAAAATGAAGATAAAAGAGGAAGAGAAGGAAAAACGTAGGAAATAAATAAATGTAAATAAAAATAGATATATATAGAAAATAGTGAACAACATATTTAAATTTAATATTAGAAAAAATTAGTATTTATTAAGAGTTATTAAGTAATAATAGTAGTACTGAAAATAATAATAAAATAAGAAAAATGAGGATTAAGAGATAACGTTGTTGGGGGGTTGGGGGGATCTTTTAAATATTTCTATCAACTTAAATATATAGCTTATAAAAAGATAATATTATTGTATTTAAAATCAAGGATAAGGAAGAGTAATAAAAAGATCCACATTTAAAAAAATTGATATGATATTTGAATTCAAATTTAAATAAAAGAAGTATTTTTTATCAGCTTAAAAATAGAAACTCATAAGTAAATAAATTCTTAATGAACTCTTACTATTTCATAAATTTATCATTTTTTAATATTATAAAATAAAATAAAATACATTTTATTTAAATATTAAATTAAATAATAATAAATAATAATAATAATAATAATAATAATAATAATACGTAAGGAAAGAAAATCAAAAGTATTTAAATTTGAAAATACATTAGACTTTTAATTCTAAATGGACTCTTACTATTCATAAACTTATCATTCCAGATGTTATAAAATAGAATATGTTTAATTTAAATATTAGATGAAAAAAATAAAAAATCCCTAAAAATGTGTAATAGATAATTACCATTGATTCTCTCATATTAACGTTATTTCTCTCACCTATTAATTATAATAGAATTATAAAAAGAATAATTAGTTAATAAAATGTAATTAATTAGTTAATAAAACAAAATTAATTAATTTATAAATTAAAAATGATTGGTTAATACTTGTAATTAAAATGTTATAAGTAATAATATTAAAAAAGTAGATCTAAAAGCTGTAATATCAACCCTTAAATAGATGTGTGGCGTGATTTTTCCTTAAATATACATGTCTTTTGTTGATTATAATTTATTTATTTTAATTGTTCAATTTTATATTGGATAACAAATAATAGTGTAAAGTAAACAAATTATGTATCAGTATTGATATTGCACTTAAAGTGCATTAAGCACATTTTACTCCTATAATGCAAATCGTCATTTACCTTGGAATTAAAAATATATCCCTTGTTATTACATAAATTTATTTTATATTGAAAAGTTCTAAGAGTTTTTTTTTTTTACTATTATGATACAACAAAAACAAATAAAGTATTTTTTTAGCATTTTTAATCCAAAAAAGACCAATATTTTCTCGATATTGAAATCATAAAAAGAGTACTATTTACTCATGAAAATATGAATCAACATGTATTTTACTAACCCATTTGTTATCCAACCCATTCTTACCCATAAGAAATATGGACGGGTTAAATTACTACCCATTTTGTGTTGCCCTTTCAAATTTGACACAATCCTCCTATTTGCCACCACTACTCATGTCATATTTACATTAGTTTAGAATTAGTTTAATCATGTTAACCAATTTTAATTTATGCTTAATTTATTTATTTATCTTAAAAAATAAAGGCTTACATGCTAATTATACAACTATTTTTAATTTAATAAATTCATTGACCCTTTGTTTATCATGTGATCCTCACATAATAAATAAATTTGGCAGGAACCCATATTTGTGGACCTCGAAAGGTGTTTGACATCTTCTTTTTGAGGTAACTTAAATTCTTATTCGATTTCTTCTGACTAGACTAATAAATACAATTATCTGTACATTATTTTAGAATGGTACCCTAACACACTTCAATTCATTAGGTGACGACTCTTCTCTTTTTATCCTAAAAAAATTATCACGTCGTTGCGATTTCCAATCAATTCATCCATAGTGATAGTATCTAGGTCTCACCTCTTAGAGATTGGTTGAACCTTGCTTTCCTGGATGGATTCTCCATCTCTCATTTTGAACAAATCAATTTTTTGTTAGGCATGTCATTTTAGATTTTTTGACCTAACGAGTACCTTCATGCGTAGCTTTTAATGTATCTCATATATTATTTTGACATTAGAATATGTTGAGATTCAATTGTATTCATCAGGACCTATTCCATAAATTAGAATTTTGTTGGTCTTGGCATTGTTTTGAATGTCTAGCTAGTTTATAGTACTCCACTCAAGTCTATCTTTAGGCACTTGACTCTTTCCATCTTCCCCAGATATTGTAGGAATGGTTGGTCAATTTAGAACAACATAGCATAGGTATGGATCCTCACCAACCAAGTGATCCATTATTATGTTCTTCCACCGCCCATAATATTTTCCATTAAAGAAGGGTGGTTTAGTTTGTGTCACGACCTGAGCTATATCCTGGATGTGACCGCATTTGAAATCACTTTTTGTCCTAGTGAATTCTTGATCTAGCATATTATAAGACTGAATATTGATTAATGTGAAAGCTATTAAAATTAAAGATAAGCATGCAATTACTTAGAAAAAAAAGAACTCGACTGTAACTCATCTGACTTATCTATGAAGCCTCTAATATATTGAAGGTAGGTTATTAGAACAGGACCCAAGGCTACCTGAATACTCTACTAATAATGTATACTAATTACTAATACTCAAGATAAACTAGAGCCCTCTGAAAGCAAGAATGTCTCATCGAGGCTGGATGAAAGTGATCCTAATGATGCATCTGATGCCGATTCTGAATATCTGTATCTACATCTTTAAAGATGAAGCATCAAATGACGTCAATACATGAAATATACGATATGTAAATAGTTAAAAAAAAGTGATTAAAACTGAACATACTGAGTTGAATGAGTAACTCTGAATATAGACTAAAACAAAGTCAACTGAATAGTAATACCTACATGTGTGCTTTAACAATAAAACTTTAAAGCTGAATAATGCAATAATAGCAAATATTAAAAATAATATAACTTTACTTATCTTGGAGAGTTTCTTACAACCGACATTCATCACATGAGCTTATGATGCCCAACATCTAACCTAGTTGGGAAGGCCTTCCCAAGGTATAAAATCTATTTATCTGATGTGGATACACTAACTTAACCTCTTGGGCTAAAGGAGTTGATGACTAGTGGACTCAAATCCTATGATGGCACGTAATTATGAAATTTGAATTTTTTTAAACCCATGTTCTCTCAGTGCTAAATAATCCTTCCAAAATAGTCTATATATACTCATAATATATCATGAAAACTGCATCTGAAATTATAGTGTTGGTCTTTGCACAAATCTATAAAAATGTATTGTGCTCGTGAGACTATGCTCACAACTATATGAAACATACTGAGTTATGTGTTCGTGATAAAAGACAACTCTCTTTTGAAATCATAATATGTGTAATGAAAAATTGTAAATTTTTGTAATGAATCTTTCAAGTGACTAAACTTTCTTTGAAACATAATCTATAAAATACATATATAGAAATTTCATGAAAATACACTTTCTTGAGCTATTTCCTGCAATAATGCACTTGAAGTTTAAAATGAGAATATTTTCTTGAAATACATCTAGAAAATCTTGAACTTACTTCATTCATGAAAATAATGCATATGAAATACTATGACAAGATTTTCGAATAACTTTGGCTAAAAAGGGGTCAATGTAGCATAATAAACATGAATCAAAGATCATTTATGATATGAAGTACCATAATTTTGATGATAAAATTAAGAATCAATGAAAAGAGATAGAGGAAATTCAACATAATAGACTTTGGGGTAAAAATTCTTGTTTTGATCTTACTAATTAAAACTGTAGATGTAGGATATGAGGAAGAACTAAGTTCCTCACTGTAATAGTCTTACATATCTTGAATTACTCCAATTGATACTCTAATATTGAAGAGGAATCTCTAAAATCCGTTCTTGAACCTTGAGATGAGTTACCTTAAAGCCCTGTTTTTTATGGTAGATTCTTGCTTAGAATATACAAAATCATATCTTAAATCACTTAGAAATTATGAGAGTATGATTACCTTATGTAAAAGAAGGCAAAAATCTCTTTGAGAAATGATGCGTCTTGTGCAAAACCAAATCTTGAACTCTAGAAGTGAGTTATTGATTTCTCTAGAGATAAGAGGAGGATTTGATGTTACAGTCTAGTTAAGAATTCATGATTAGAGATTAAGAATATTTATAAACACTTGAAATACATGAGAGGAACATACATTGGTGTTGGAGACAGAGGGGAGGAGAGAAGAGAAAATAAGCCTCAAGTCATTCAAGATGAATTTTCTAGTGACCCATTGACTTAACTTAATAAACAGGTAACTTAACATTGTGGAAACTGGAAAATTGGCTAGCATGGTGTGCCACGCAACCGGGCAGAACCAGTTTGACTATCCTCTAGTTAAATGCAAATATATTATGATAAGTTTATATTTGAAGATGATATAATACTCAAAATACTCTGAATATCTCATATTTTCTATATAAACAACATACATAATTCATTCCACAAAGGAGATCTGGAGAGGATAACAAGCTAATATGCTAATAGATCTTACCCTTATCTTTATTGAGTAGAAAAATAATTTTTAATATACCCTCAGACAAAAAAAAAAGAGTTCAAAACATGGTAATAAGAAAATATGATAACAGGATACAAAGCAAGTAAAATAACATATAGTAATACATATATAAAAAAAAGTAGATTTTACACAAATCTCATAGTGTTAAGAGCTAATTACATCATATCCCTACCATTTTCCAAATTACAAAAATCTCTTAAATTTGGTGGAATCCGGATACATCCCAAAACGTCCTGATACATCGCGTCCCGGTTTCGGATACATCCCTCAACGTCCTGATACATTCCGTCTCAGCTTCGGATACATCACTCAACGTTTCGATACATCACGTACGTCCCGATAGATCGCGTAAAGTGATGTATCTGATCGGTACATCGCTTAAAGTGATGTTTTCGATTAATACATCGCGTAAAGTAACATCCCGATACATTGAGTACGTCCTGATACATCGTAAAGTGATGTATCCGACTGATACATATAAAGTAGGAATTTTTATAATTTTTTCAAATGGTAGAAAATTTTAGAGAATATAATAAAATAAATTGTGTATTTAGATAATTTTTCAAAAAAAAAAAAAAAAACCCGATTATTAACTAATAAATACTACTAATAGAAAAAGCGTATAAGAGGCTATATATATGGACCAAGAATTAGTCAACTAAAAGTTAAATATACTTATCTAAATATTACAAGAACAAAAACTAAAATTCATCAATAATTACGAGACCAAAGTGCAATTATCCCTAACGTAAATGATAAACAAGAGGGTGCTTTCTAATATCAATCATCAACTGCAATACCACTATCCTAAATTGTTAAATGCAATGTTATCTTATAATGCATGCATAACTTTTGTGTATTATTATTATCTTATTTGATATATTTTTTAAATTAATGTATAACTAGTATAAACATTAGCTATATACACTATGTGATATATGCTATATATAACTAATACATGGTAAAACATGATATTAGCAAGGCAAAAAAATCTAATGCATGTATTAATATGCTTAAAAACATAATTGTCCTTCAATACTTTTTCCACATCCTTTCCATTGTGGATAAGAAATAACCTTAGCATAAATCTCAGCATAAACAAAAGATTACATGAGAAATAATCTCAGCATAAATAATACCCAACATTACAAATACATCTTATTCAACACTATTCTTATACACCCTATCAAAACGACTCTTTTTAGTATAAACTTACACTAACTAGTCTAGAATTGAGATATGCAGTTGGTTGACATAAAAATGTTTGATGCATGTTTTGGTATAAAACAGCTAATTGAGTACTTAACACAACTTGGTCAAGTTAACTAGCCTCTCACCTTAAGAATGAACTACATGTATCAAACAATAAAACACAAAAATTGGAAGAAAAAAGAAAAACCAATCCCAAAAGCAACCCAATGTGATCCCATAAGTGGGATCTGGAGAGGGTGGAGTGTACGCAAACCTCACTCCTATCTTGGAAAAGGTAGAGAGGTTTCCTATTATCACCTGTAAATAATACCACTACACACGAAATATATCCAGAATGATGCTTCCTCCAAGAAGCTTGCGTATTACCTAAACAATCACGATTCACAATTACCATCACTACGATGAGATGGTAACTACAGTCCGTGAGTTTCAAGATCGAAAGCATTCAAAATAGTGCACGTCGAAATAATCCAGCTTCAATTTCTAAAAGTAATAAAAGTATTTACAGAAACTGAAAGCTAAAAAAGTTGCTGGTCTGGGGAAAAGAGGTACCAAAAACAACTGAAAAGAACATGTTCCTTTTCAATTTACACCTACACTTCCCTAATATAACTTAATAGCTTTGTATAGGCTACTATTCTTTCTCCTAGTAATGTTGATCACCTGTTGTTTATTTTTTCTGTATGTATCCACATCGTCCTTGGGATGCGATCTATCGAATGTAACTGTCCAAAATAATGTATAGCTCCAAAAAGAGACCAGACCAGAACTTTACTGAGCTTCAATGAAAAAGCACATCTCCTTCGTTAACCCAACGAACAAACTTCTCAGAGTATTGCCGGTGTATCTCCTTACTCACTTTAGCATCAACACTGATTTCTCCCGGAGTCTGCTCCTTCTAAAATAAGAAAGTTGGAAAGAAAAAAGGAATTAGTAGTGCACATTAACATGTAAAAAGAAGAAAATAACAAGGTATTTGCTTCATTTATTCAAAATTTTCTTATAAGCTCTGAGTGAACTGACCTTCAAGCTTGCCCCCGAATCAGGAGCTGAAACGTTTGTTTCTGCTTTGAGCTCACTTTTCATGCTATCCGATGACATGCCTCGAGATGGAGAACCTATGATTGAAGATCTGCCAAAACAGAATAAGCTTAAGATTTAACAAAAAAAAGTACTACTAATATAACAAACAAGGCCATTAGACCATGTTTTCCTAAAACGATCAATCTGACGTGTATAAAGGTGGTGCATTTGGTCATTAAACACGAAGTTTACCTGTCATATGTTTCTTCTTCACAAGAATTTCCCGATGAAGAGAGCCAATCAACATCTAAAAAATTTGAGGAATCGAACAAAGCACCTTCATCAAATTTAAAGCTACTACTTCCGAGACATTGATTTAACTGCATATCATGGAAAAGCTGTCTGCTTGACATTGAGGGGTTGTACCTATAACAAGAAGAAAAGCACCAATAGCGATGAGTTATCGAAGTAGGAATATTTTTCCGAATATCATCAGATCAACCCAAGTAAAAGATGAAGATAAAAACTTTGAAAACATACATCACACGTCAAGACCTCAGTTGCAACATAAGTCTTTGAGCAAACAGAATTTTTCAAGATGCAACATGGCAATACCTTACCTTCACATACAGCCATGAGGTTAAGGTATGTTCTTTTTCGGTAAGAAATCATACATTATCTTTGCATATTGCCATTAACAATATTTCTACCGCAAGTAGCAGTCAGCAGCCATTCGATGAAGAAATATCCGACATCATGAATCACCTGAATATGTTACTGCTTCAAATGAATTTATGAAGCACAGAAAATCTAAACCGAGCTACCTGGTAAACGGAATATCACTGTCACAGGTAGAGATTTCTGGTGATGACTCCGAAATACCCTTACAACCTTTGCCATGTTCAGTCAAAGGCTGGTAAGTGTCTTCAGTCTGATCTATGTCAGTGTCTTTACCCTGAGAACTGCTTCCGCAACTTATGTTTCCTTCTGATAGCGATCTTTTAATATATGACCTGCGTATTAACAAACTGCTTTGCTAACAGCTTTGATACAATTGTGTCTGGCAAACAGAAAAAGTTTCTTTCTGTTTTGGATACTTCACCAGATTACTTGAAAGACAGCTTTAATTACGCGGTGGACACGTAATCAGAATCACCTTTAACCTTCATATCGGTTAGATGGTTACACCTTCATATCAGTTAGATGGTTACAAGACAGGCTTACAGTAATGACAGGCATAAAACAGTGACATAACACTATAACAACCAAATAGTGATTCAACAGAGTGACCTTTAAACAGTAAAAAAAGAACAATCTAGAAGAGAGAAACAAGCGATCGATAAGTCTGCCTTGTAATACCTAGATCTTTCTGCAGTTGGACTTGATCCATGCTTCCTAACATCATAATGCTGGTCTGGATTCAATTCCCACAGAGCTGGCCCACCCTCTTGTGGCTGGAAATGGCCCAAGAACCTGGAAATGGTAATGTTTTAAAGTTGCACGTATCTTTTTGGAATAACAGCCTGACAGAACTTATCGTAAAGGAAATAATTCACATACACATTTATGGCATCTTGTTTCTCAGGGTCCATGTACGCATTACGGTAGAAACGCTGGACCGATCGAATGATCTCTTGAGACCTTCTTGTTGCTTTCCATTGGCCTCGCATTTCTGAAAATATCTGTTTGGGTTCATATTCATCAGTATGGCAGATCATCAAAAAACAAAAGTTGTCCCACCATCCCATCCACTTAAATGAAGATATCTTAAAAGGAGGGCATCGGAAATTCAATGGACTGAAAGACAGATTACCTTATTATGTGCAGCAGAGCCACCATATTGCATTGCAAGAGTGTCTCCCATTTCTTCGTAGATCTGCATTAGGTCTTGTGCTAAAGGAGAATGTGAATCAATGTTGATGTTGTCTACATCTACAAAGCCTAAGGCATGAAGCTGATGAGACAGAGCAACCAGTCCATAGGCATACTGGCCAACATTTGTGCGATCCAAACAGTCTACACAATTCGTTCTTAAGACTCCATTTTGGACTGATGAAACTTTGACACAGTAAGCTCCACGCAGTTTGTCACACTCATTGTCCATTTCAACATCCATTTCGTCAAGGTCCTCTTTAACATGGTCTCCTCTATCATCACAACTGCATCAAATATGATCGACGTGAAGAGAAAAAAAAAAGAGCTTTGATGCTCTTGAAAGAGCAGGAAACACGAATTGAACCCATATCAACTAGATTGCAACAAAACTATATATAATTAAATGCACCACACCGAGGCTAAATTTAACTTATGCCTCAACATGTACCCCAACCAACTCATGGTGAATGCAAAAATACCAAGAAAAGCCAATCAAACATCTAAGCTCCGTAGCACAAACAGTTCTGCGAGATTCTCCCAAGTAAAATGACAATTTGAGAACAATCAACTCTCACAAACTAACAAACTAAAATCTTCAAAATAATCATTTTGATTGGCAACTTACCTGACGGGCGACAATTTTAGCAACTCCTCAGTTCTTGAAGTAGGGATAAGCTGACAGTGTAAAAAGCCAGTTAACTCCAAAGCATTAGCAGCCACATCACCTAGACGTATCAAGGCCATTGTAGCTTTCCTGTAAGAGAGATGCCAGATTGTCATCAAACCCATAGATCAGTACGATAGATTCAAAAATAAGAACAACTACAACGATAAAATGAAAAGGAGAGGCAGCGACAACATACATTCTCGGGAGTTTGTTTATATCCCAGTGAAGAAACCTCAAGCGGTCGTCCTCAGGAAGATCTTTATTTAAGAACTCAATAGCATTAGCGAATTCTGCACGGAGAATCATTTCTCTGGGCCTCTTCTCATGAGTCTGTTTAACATAACAATAACAAACAACGCGAGGGGGAAGAGTCAGAAAAGGTCACAGTGCTGCTCGTACTTAAAAAGTAAGAATCATGAACTGAATCCTGAAAAATATTACCTTAATCAAGTTCAATATAATAATTGGATTTCCATATCTTTGAACAAGATCTTCAAAGTGAAGTTTGGTGGCTTCAAACTTAAAGTCCTTCCTAGACACTAAAAGATAAGAGAGTCAACGAAAATACTCAAAAAAATACTCAAAAAAATCTTAAGTATCTATTGGTCGTACATATGATGTCAGGTTTCACATTCAAGCGTGAAGTTTCTTGAGACCAAAAAAGAGGTATTGAACCACGGTTCTGTACAACAGAAGTTACTCCAAAAGGGGACCCTTCAGGTACATCTTCAAATACAATTTGTTCCGTCTCAACATCATTTGCTACACGACCCTTCTCATTTACTCCTCTTTTTAAATATCTGCGTTAAATAGAAGGAACAAAACTTGGTTAAGCACTTACTGATGTTCAGGTCACTATATACTCACATTAAGAATTCACATGAAAAGTAATTTAAAACACCTAAGAGTTAAGAGAACTATTTTCATAATTTGGTGTTACGTCAGTTCCAGGCAACTTGCCAAGACTTAAAATAGCAAATAAAGGATGACATAGGATTCTATACGAACCTGGTACCAGCATAATGGCGAGAGCGTCTAGCAATAAGGGTTAAGATGAAGTCTTGCGAAGAAATTTTAAATGTAGCCTGTTCCACAAAACACAAGAAAATCATAAACGATTGAAGTATGATCCTACTTATGGTGCCATTAAATAAGTAAAGCAAACATAAATGATCACAAAGATATATTCTGAGATAAAATCACAAAATGTTTACATCCAAATATGGTATCATATCAAAAAGCCATATCTGCCCAGCTATATTGAGCTAAGATTCAGATTTCGCAGTTACGTGTACAAATTTAAAAGAATATTTTCAGACAGAAAATACCTGTTTAAAAAACCCATAGACTAATGCAACAGTCCATTGAGTATTTTGGAGTTGATTGTGAATTTCTCGAGTCAAGAACTCATTCCATACAAACATTGTCTCAAAAATGGCGAGTTTTGTCTTTGAGTTGCTTAGATTCTTTTGAAAGCTAAGCATTATATGATAGGAGTAGCTGAAAAAGTAGTCCTTTGTGAGATCCATCTTGCGCAGGAGCTTTTTGTATCTATTTCACCGAAACAAGAAAAAAAAACAAAAAAGGAACCAAAAGAAAAAAAGTTAAGTAAATATCACTTTTGATGCAACAAATAGATTAAGGGTAGAGGAAAAAATTTTGAAATAAAAAATTCAATATTTGTGTTGCTAGAATCCTGATAATACCTTGTCTCATTCAACATGTAAAAAATAACATCAGAACACCACTGTAATTTGCCCCTGTACATTTGCAGGAAATGAACTGGCACTAGGCTCTACAAATGACTTAGCTATAAAAAGGCTCATCTATAAACATTCTCAGTATACTCATCCCGTGAGCATCTGAGTGAATCGGTTAACATGAAATCCATTGGACAATGAATACGTTACAAGGTGTATTGCTAAAATAGTGTAGCAATTACCTCAGCAACATAGGACTACTTACAGATGTCAAAATTAAATAGTCATCATCCAAATAAAAGAATATTAAAACACAACTAGAAGTGGTTTTGTTCCATTATAATGCCTTCCTAAAAATACTATGTACAGTTTACATTGACATGCAGAATTGACGAAAGACCTGTTCTCATCCTTAGAATACGCCATTTTGGAAAGCACCGTAGAATTGGGAACTGGGAACATCTCGATCTCAGTGATAGCGTAAACAACATGACCACGTATCTTTCCGATCTCTCTTCTTTCAGTGATAACCAATAAGTAATGAGGTCCCAAAAACTTTATAAAACCTAAGACAAAAAAGAAACATTAGTTGCGTTCACATATATAGAAAGAGAGCGACACTTCGGAAGTATAATATACCAATAATTCCATAGCAGAGACAAACGAATTTAAGCCCTCCAGTAGACTTGTTTCCTTCATGTATTCTGCTTAGGAGGTCTAAGTATTCACGTTCTGAATATATGGTGGGATCTTCATGAATGAGTAGCTCTGAGGATTCTAATCTATCAATCTTTAATACTTTCCAAATAGTTTTGCTCTTATCCCATCCTATCATGTAAAAGTTCTGCCGTATATAAAAAATAAGTTAAATATAATCGAGCATTTAGTATAACAACAAGGCATAATTAATGACTATAAAATTGCGCATAATGACATATTTAGTTGAGTCAGTCAGTTCAGCATAAGAGAGAAACAGAACCTACCAAAATAGGAAAAATAACTAAAACCGCATATCATTTCAAATCTATAGTCCTAGAATCTCGTAGAATAAATATGTTGAACACTAAACGGGTTAAAAACATGTGAGATGGTACCTAAATCCATACTCAATAGCATTTATTACTCATTATTGATGCATTCATTAATGCAGGAACAAGAAAACTAGGGGAAAAAAGGCACAAAGCTTGCACAGATTAAATGCACCTAGCAAGTTAGACGCAAACATGAGCTTGGACATAACATTCTTTTTCACATTCAACCATGAGAGCGCAACTTGAGCCATCAAAGCTAGTACGCAAACACGAGCTTGAACATAACTAAAGTTTATTCAAAAAGTGAAATCAATATATCTCTTGAGATTGAAAAAAGTAATGGTTATACATTTGAAACCATCCTCCAACAATCTAACACAAAGAGATGTAA
>JAJONR010008306.1:0-29545 GCA_029582245.1 Solanum etuberosum
GGGGATCAAGGGTTCGACCTAGGGTTACTTTATTGATTATAATCTGGGTATTTAGGTCTTGTTTATTGATCCTCGCATTATTATTATTGTTTGTAGACCAAGAACAAGCGAAAAGAATCCGGAAGGGGAAGAATCAAGTTTCTTAGGGGATTCAAGCTTTGTTCGAGGTAGGTGATGGTTGTGATTTCATGTTGTGTGATATATGTTTGTTCTTGCTTCATCATATTGCATGTATGTATGTGAATGTTGCATTATTGATCACACTAATCGTAAATGAGTATGAACGAATAACTATATGCCATGAATCACCTCTTAATTGTGTGATTGTGAGAATGTACATTGTGATTGCGATTGTGGTATGTTGAATGGAGCGGGTGTCACGTTCCGACACACTAACTGGGATCGGATGTCACGTACCGGCATAAATATTGGAACGGGTGTCACGATCCGACACACTAACTTGGAATGGGTGCCACAATCCGGTACATGAACTGTTTGGGTATGGGTTCCATGAGAGGACCAATGACTTGTTATACATATGCGTATTGTTGAGAAGGTGGAATTGTACATTGATCCTGAAATGATATTGATATTGTATATGTTCGTTGTATGCATGTTTATGATGTTATAATGACTTGCTTATATTGCACTTAGTGGGATAGCCGCGTGATCCTACCAGTACGCTGTGGTTGTGTATTGATACTGCACTTGCTCTTTCTTTGTTGATTACAGGACATCTTCAAGCGGCTACTGACAGACCTCGTTTAGAAGATCAGTGATCGTCATCGAATTCAAGGGTGAGCCAGTTCTTCCGGGCTGCCTTGAGTTCTCTTTCTGTTTAGTCCATCTTATTTGGACTTAGACTAGTTCATTAGATATTCCTATGTTAAGCTTGGGTTGTACCCATTTCTTTAGACTATGGTTCTTTGTTTGAGTTTTGGTACATTGACTTTCAGGTTCTAGGCATTTAATTCCGCAATCGTTTGTTAGACTTTTAGAGTTTATGGGAACTCTACTTTACTTCTGCATTTAAACCTTCTTCCGTATCTTTAAATGCGTAGATTCATGGTTAGTTGGGTTGTAGTAATGGTTCTCCCACCGGAGGGTTAGTGTGGGTGTCAATCACGATGGTCTGGGTTGTGACACTAGCAAACTTATTGCTTTCAATATTCTTGATTAATTGAGAGTTTGAGACAAAGTACTATCACATATGGATATGGACACTGCAAACAGGCTTGGACCATTCGAGTTTTTATTGAGAGTTTATGCTTTGTTGTTTTAGACATTGTTGTTATAAAAAGTTCAATCTGTAACTTCTGTTTTCTCCCTTGCCCTTTTTTAGCATTTTCCTCACTTAGTCCGACACGGTTAAATCAGAGTTTATTTCAGAAGTAAGTTGAAGAGTGTTTTCTTTTTTCAAGAAAAGAACAAGAGGAGATGTTTACTAAATGCTAAGTGTGTGTTATGGAGTCACATAAAGTAGATAATAACAAGATAACTAACTGGCTCATGAACTTTGAAGACATCATTCTATGTCACAGATTATGCAGCATCAAAGTATACAAAAATGGATCTTAGAAACCACCAAATAGAGTCATTATGAGATCATATTATCCAATTACAAGTATCTATTGGGTACTGTTGATCAACAAGGCCACCACTTTTTCCTATGTCTAATTCTTGTGTTCCCCTCCACCCTTTTGTCAGGTTTTGAACAAAAACATAATATAAGATTGCTAATTTGGGTAATCAAGTTCCCTCCCCTTTGGTTATTTTTTGCATAAGCTTATCAGAAAGTCCAGAAAGAAACTGACAAAATGGGCATATCAACAAGAGAAGAAGGTTTACTAAAGTTAGTACATCCTGGTAGGTGTGTTGAGACTCATACAAAGCCTATTATTGCTGCAGAAGTACTCAAGAAGTACCCGAGACACTGCATTGCCCGTCCTGATGTTTTCAAATTTCCCTGGATCGTTGTTCGTCCTGAAGCAGTTCTGCTTCCAGGCAAAGTGTTCTACATAGTTCCTAAGAAGACAATTTATGATCTTTTGAAGGCCAAAAGGCAGCAGAATCAACTAATGCCACTAGCAATCCCCACACTCAATAGCTATGATTCCCACGATTTTACTTCTATAAGTACTAGTCAAACCTCACTTCTCAGGGAAAACCAATTCCTCAAGAATCGTGACAATCGTCCTCTTAATGTTCAGAACTTAAATCTTAAGGAAAAGCAGTTCCTGAAGAAGCATGTAAAGCATAGTGTCTCTGATTGGAGCTCATCGTTCGAGGGAATTAAGTCCTTGAAGAATCCTGGAAAGCATCCCTTTCCTCATCGAAACTCGCTCCCTAAGTCAACAGCAGGAATGACTCCAAAGCACCTTACACATGGTAAGCACCCCAACAGGCTTCAGAATTCTCCTTGGTATGTTGCAAGTTACGAGGATGACGATTTTAAAGAGAATAGAAATGGACCTGATAACTTCTCTCAGCAGTCTATTGATGATTCATCCTTTGACAGTACATTTATGCACTCTAAAAGATATTACAACAACAGCCGTAGCCATTCTCCAGCATCGCGAGTAGCCAACCACCGTTGTCAGTATACAATATGTTCCAATCAAGTTGAGCTGAAATCTTGTTTGAGAAAGCCGGATAGTGAACGAGGGCAGCTCAATCTAAGGGTGACTTTTGGCATGCCAATTGTTACTAAACAATAAAAGAGTTAATTTGATGAACTGAATATTACCATTGAGATTCTAAGAATATCTGTGAAAAAGTATTTGAAGAAAGGAACAAAAAGTAGGAAAATTATGAAACAATTTGCCTAAAGAGGGAGCAAAAATATGATTCAGATAAAAGGTAGTTGTCATCAAGGGGCTTGTTTTTGTTTATATTTTGAGAGAGGAAAAGAGTAAAATGAACCATATGGAAAACCTGATAGCATCATAGCGATACATCTAGAAAATGAATAAACTTTCATGCATTTAGTCCATTTATTTGGAGACATGAAAATGAACTGCTGTTAGTGAGAAAAGCAAGAAAACCAAAAGAAATAGAAAGATAAATCAAAATAAAAACAAGTGTATTAGTCATATGGCTTGTGGAGGTTGGTTTTTCGTATAAGTGTTATATTTGTCCAATTTCTGTAGATGAGATATATCAATGTGTATAACTTAAACATCGTTCTGGAGATCAGATTTATCGAAACTCAAAATTTACGTTACTTGAATGAAAAATGAAAAATCTGACTTGCTAAAGCATATCTCTAAAGCTCATATACAAGATCTGAGGACAGAAAAATAGAGAACAGAAATTACAAGTACTATTTGCACTAGGAGCAACCGAAACCTATCCAAGTAACTTTATGTAACAGGAAGTTCGTCTGTCATGTTCTTTCAGTTAGCTTAGAATCAGTAACTTGTGACCTCTTTGAGGGAGAACTAGACTCCCTGGAAGAACTATGTCCAAAGATATTCAACTTCCCAATCTTTTTCGTGAATGTACTCATGAATCTCCGCGAGTTAGATTTTTCCATATTTTTCTTCATACAAACATGATCTTTCTCCAGGTCATTCAATCTCATCCTCATTCGTGCTAGTTCAAGTTTTAGTTCCCTATTTTCTCGTCTTAGAGAAGCATAATTATCCCTGGGAGACATAGCTGCACTTACAGCACCACTATTGATCCTCCACGATTGATGCATTGGTTTATGATCATCATCAGGATAAGAACAAAATAAGGCATTTCGAAGCCTCATTTGCTCAAAGTAAAGAACCTGTACAATTGATTGGAGTGGGAGGCGTTCATTTTGTGCAGCCTGTGCTCCAGATTCTTGTGAAAGTTTCTGAAAATCAATCAGCTTGCATAGTCTCCTCCTGTCTGGATCTGATAAGGTCTGATGAGCCTGGAATTTCCATGGATGAACATCGATAATTAGTCAAAAGTAATAACTTAAGGAACTTCCTAAGGAAGCTCTACGACTCGGTTAGTAATATGAACTTATTAGTTTAGAAGATTCTGTTAAAGGAAACATCCTGAACTCTGTGTAAAGTACTTAATCCTCTTCATAGAAAGGTGTGTATCCATTTTAAGTCATTAGCAAATAGATTAGTAAGAAACAATACCTTATTGTAATTTTGAACCATATTCATTTAAGTCTTTATAAACAGGTAGTTTTCGTAGATAGAAAGAACCATAAAATTTTAAAACTTGTACTCAAACCAATAAAGTTTTCTGAAAAGTACATTTCAAGCAATTGGTTTTACATACTTTGAGGTAGACATCGATTGCTCGATAAAGTCCATCATGGATGGTACGAGCATGTGCTGGTAAGCTTTCAGCAATTGCTATGAACTTGTTCAGCTTTAGGTTTGCATCAGGTGCAATTTCAGCTAGATAATTGTCCACCAGTTTTGCAACTTTGAATAATGCAGTTTGGGATGGCGAAGTAGGGCTATCAGACTCAAACACTGAGACATCATCCATATCTTCATCACTATCCTCCTGTTGAGAAAAACTAACCAAGATCCTATGCACTGTGTCAACATCAAATAATGTGTCACCAGCATTATGAAAAGAAGGAATGAGAAGATCGTCGAGAGTAGCTATGTCTAATTGAGATCCTATCCGCCTCTCAAGATCAAGTCTACAAGCAACTGTGCAATCAAGCATCACAGCACTTCTCAGCAGCCCAAAAAGAAAGGTTATGGGAACAACCAATTTCTCAACAGGCATAAGGCTAACAATCGTCTCGACCACAACTTTTTCATGGTCATTTGAACCTGAAACCACATCAACTTTTGGTTGGCTCGATTGATTCCAGGAAGTGGACTTCTTTGTCAGCTCCTTCTGTGCATAGTTAACTAGTGAAGCTGCAATACTTTCAGGCCTAACACCACGACATTTCATTGCTGTTATGACTCGTTGGTACAAGTCAATACGAAGAACTGACAAATCCTCTATCCACCAGTCTCCTTCACACTTGGCTTGGCGATTCATATGGAGTCTACCAGAACTACTATATTCCAAGCGCGAGAAGCTTGAAGCAATTTGCTCCACACAAGCTTTAGAGGCTATAGCATCAATGCATCGGATAACTATTTTCAGCTCATCAGCCAAAGGGAGCAGGTTTTCACATTGTTTAAGGACTTCAACACACATTTCAAGATTCTTGCTTACAACAACCTCAAGATACTCTTCAGCTCGGGAACCAAGGTTATTTTTCGAATACTCCTCAGTCATCTCAAGATAATCAGACACACAACAAAGCTGAGCAACATTTGCAGCTGTAATCTCAAAGTTGACACCATAGCAAAATTTGGCTGCTAGCTCAAATGATTCAGCTCCACCTGGTAGACTAAGTAGTTCAATCATCGATATATCAGAATCCCTGTGCCCTGCTACAAGCTTCCGAATTCTCCCACTCCTCGATACAAGAGGAAACTGCATCACATGTTTCTATGTTAGGAGCCTTACACTGTAGTCTACGAACTTCGAATCAGTTTAGTAATGAAAAGGAACAATATAAATCACCTCCCAAAAAAAAAGTCTTTTGAGCTACAAACAAGACACACAAAAGAGAATTACCTTATGCAATGAAAATGTGCCACCATCTACTACTATCATTATATCACTGGGAACGTCTCGAAACACCCTACACAAAGATCAAATGTTTGATTAGCAATAAGAAGATAACATGATGTTCTAAAAAGATATAAAGCACAAAAATCAAAACACAAACCATTCATTATATCTCTGGTGCCGCGAACACTTGGCGAGCGCCAGCTGAGAGTGATGTTTATCCATGGAGATTAGTGAAATAAAAGGCAGAGGAAAAACTGCAAGTTTAAGAAACAGAAAGGAAGAATGTGAAGGTTGTTAAAGAAGGCAAGGGGGACAAAGACACAGTGGAAAATATTGATGTTGGTCTACTTCTTTGGCCATTTTTGCATCAAACTATTTGTGCTCAAATCATAGATTAAAACACTTGTCCAAACTAATGGGCCTCTCTTGTGGGTCATGTCCTTGATAGTACCAATAATTAAAAACCACCCCCATTAACTCTCTAAATTTATACCATTTATATATTCTTATTGCTTTATATAAATTTGATTGAGTAGCAGAAAAAAGGAAGAAGAAATTTATGGACTTTGATTCAGTTTAAAGAAGAAAACAGGGGAAATAAAGCGGGAAGAAAAAAAAGGTCGTTATTCTGTTTTGACATATTTTACTCTTTGTCCCTTTACTTTTATCATTGTCGCTTTCTCCTTTTTGACGCAATTCTTTTTTTAAAAACACATTAAATGATTTTCTTACTACTCACTATTCCAAATTTGGGTCTCAAAATCAAACTCAATTCGATAAGTTTGGGCGAGGTATTGATTCACAAAAAACTGGGTTGAGATGTAGTCTAAATTGAGTCATGACAAATCTTGTCAAAATATTTTTAAATTTTTATTTATTTATTTAATATGTTAATATAACCATAATAGAAAATTAATAATTTTATTAGCTATTAAAAATTTATAAAAGAACAATTAAAACTTAGTAAGAATTGGATAGATTAAGTTATGATCCGTATTTTAGTCCATTTCAACACAAATAACTTTTCGACGGGTCAATAACCTTATCTATCAACTCAACTCAATTCAACCGTTCATTTGTTCAAACTCTAACTCGAGACTTTTGCATAGAATAATGAAAGAATTATACTTGTAGTCTATTTGTATTATCCAAAAAAAGAAAGAAAATATTAATGTACCAAGTGTTTTTTTTCTTTGTTCAAGTTAAACAAGTGTTATGATAATTCCATGTGTTTCTCTTTGTAGATTAAAAAACAAGCAATGACAAAAAATTGTGATCCATGAACTGAATAATTAAATCCATAAATAATTAAAAGAAAAAAGAATAGTATTAACTATGTATTTTTTTTTTAAGTTGATTAATTATTGAAGATTTGGTGTTAAGAGTCAAAACTGAGACAATACGAAATCTAGCTGTAGGAAAATAACTTGCTACCACCCAAAGGGCAAAAAAAGAAACTAAATAACAAATACAAAAAATTGAAGCCAGTGGCTGTGGGCTGTAAACACAAATAATTGAAAGAAAAAAACAAGTTCATAATATTGGAATATTTATCATAACTTAAATGATCAAACCAGATGGCATTTGGTCATGTGATCTCCTTGATTGTGACTTCTCAATTGCATATCACAACCTCACTTAGTGGGGTATGATAATTTTGGGCTCCTATTTTTTTAAAGAAAAGCATAATAATAATAATAATAATAATAATAATAATATTATTATTATTATTATTATTATTATTATTATTATTAAAAAAATGGTAATTCAAGAAAGGAAGAATTAAAAAATCGAGGTGGGGTAGTATTAAATGAGCGGTATGGTGTTCAATCTAATCAGACAACTCTTTTTTGTTTTCATCCGCTGTTTGGTACCCACATTGGAGCCTAACTAAATTCGGATTCGCGCCAGAAAGTCTGGCAAAGCCTTATAAAGGCGACTCCATACTCAGAGAGACTCGAATTCGAGACTTCTAATTAAGAATAAAAGAGTACTTATCACTCCACCACAACGTCCCTCTCGCTGATCGGATAACTTCTTCACTTTTTTCATCTGTTATATTTTCCTTCATGAATAATGACTAGCTTTTTATTACATGCTCCTTACTTTTAAATGCACACATGCAAATATACATAAGGTATAATTCATGTATAATATATATAATTAATAGTACATAATGAATCAAATTATCTATGTAAGGAGTCCATAACCTAAATGATGTGGAAAAACAAAAGAAGAAGTGATAAAAAAGCATGTAAAAATTAGAATTATATCCTAGTTTTAATGACTCTTATAACACACTAATTTAGTGAGCTATAGAGGTCTATATGTCTTAACATTCATCAAGTAGTGGTCTAGTGGACCGTCTATGCATGACATATAGGGCACTAATTTAATGCATTAGTGTATCATACGTAGAATATGTCAACTTTATTGTGATACATTAATTTGATCATTTTTTTTTTTTGTTTTTCTCCAGCATTTAGGTTTCAAATTCATATAAAAATCCCATTAGATCACGCAAAAAACACTAAAATGTAAAATGATCACTAGCAATAATCTAGATATTTATAACCAAATATCAATACATTTAGAGAAGGCATAATTAAAAAGAAGTTGTCATGAATAGGGGGAAATAACAAAAAATTCAATGATTACCATGTAAGTCAAAAATAGTTGTTGGTAAGATTATAAAACGCAAAATTTGGCTTTTGCACTCCAATCACTAAAAAAGTTTTGAAAAGGAAGGAACACAATGAGATAAATAAACCTAAAAAGAGTGACGATGGCCACTTTTCATAATTTTATATCATCATTATCCACCACCACCTTAAGCTTCCACCAATTCATTCTTTACTTTGAAGAGAGCCCGGACCCATGTGTTCCCACCCTCCTTCTAGTGGCATCAATCTTATCTGTTTCAATTTATGTGATATACCTTTAATTGAATCAAAATTTAAAGGAAAAAAATTTGCAATCTAAAACAAATTAGTAATATTTGTATGACAATAAATCATTTCATTAAAGATAAAATAAGTATTTTAAAGATAAATTATTGTTCTCTCCATCCCAATTTATATGAGTTAGTTTGACTTGACATGTAGTATTTTTTTAAAAAAAATAATTGAAACTTGTGGTCTAAAATAAGTCATAAATATTTGTGTGGCTAGAAATCATTTTAATAAGGATAAAATGAGCTTTTTAAAATTAAATTATAACTAAATATAGAAAATTGTCATTCTTTCTGCGACGAACTAAAAAGGAAAGTAAGTCCTATAAATTGGAACAGGGGAGTACTAAATATAGAAATGCATTATTTTTTTTAGACTGACAAAAAATTACCTAAATTGGGATAAAGGGAATACTTTTTTTTTTTCAAAAAAAAAATTATATACATATTTAGTGTATTTTTTTTACTATTAATAAATTTAGTTAAATATAATAGACAAATTAAATTGACAAATAAGTACTCTCTCGATTTTAATTTGTTTCTATTAATTACTATTTAGATAACCAAATAATATTGATTTTTACCATAAATTCAAAACAAAATAGTTAAAGTGTTTATGATATGACAAGTTCCACCTCTTCTACTATTTGGTTTGCTCCAAGTAAAGAACAAAAATTGAAACACTTGGTTTATAATAATGAAGTCAAAGTCCATCATGGTTCCTAGTCACTTGAATACAATCAAACTTCATGGACATAAGCATGCGCAGTAGGGACCCAAACAGACCCTCCCAACACATACCCCACACACAATTTGGCATGTATGATGCCTTATTTGGTCTAGTTTTTAAATTTTATTTATTTTAAAATATATATTTTTATTAATAAAAAATATTTTCAGGAAGAGTAGTTCTATGTATTTGAATAATTAATTTGAAGATTAGTTTTGTTGATAAAAACACTACTTTGTGCTTGGTCAAATATTCCAAAAGTATTTATGGAAAACAATTCTTTTCTAAAAAAAATAACTTTTGCTACTATTCAAAATTAAAAACATTTATTTTTCTTTAAAAGCATGACCAAATATTATAACTTTTTAAATAAATATTTTAAATTTTTAAAAGTTTGACCAAACAGACTACGAGTAACTCACTTCTCTTCGATTTCTTGACAAAAATAATAAATAAGTAGATGTATAATCAGTTCTGTTACTATTTCACTCTCATCTCTCTCTTTTTTTTCTTCTTTCTTTGGGTGGAAAATGACAAATATAATCCCTTAGAAGAAATATATATGTGACTAGCAAAGTGAAGAATAAGATTAGATTTTTGTGGTTATATTGAACAATGATATGACCCTTAACCATTTGTTAACCTTAATAATTGACCGGTGACTGATTATGTGCAATTAGACTTGGACTAATTATGGCTGAATTTTGATTTCCTAAGATTTGTATAGCTCATTAATAAATAAGACAAAAGATAATTTTCCTCCGTCCCAATTTATGTGATGTGTTGTTTAATTTGACATGAAATTTAAGAAAGAAAAAAAAAGACTTTTGAAACTTGTTGTCTGAAATAAATCATAAATGTTTGTGTGATTATAAACCATCTCATTAAGAATAAAATGAGCATTTTAAAATTAAACTTTTACTAAGTATAAAAAATTGTCACTTTTTTTTTAAACAAACTAAAAGGAAAAGTACACATAAATTAGGATAGAGAGATTTTATATATATTCACAATATTTCCAAGCATTAATGGAAAATACTAGTTCATTAATGCTTGGAAAAAAGAGGTGGTCCATCATGATTCTCCTAATGTTCCTTTGCAATATAGTGACATAATGAAAAATGATATACCAAATATTCCCAGAGAATTTTAGATACGAATCTTGCAAATTAAGTCGTTTAGCAGGTCGTATAATAATAGTGTTAAATAAGATTTATTAGTAGTATTAATAGTAGTTATCCTGAAATTATTTCTTATGCATTATCTGATTTGGTGTATTAAAAAAAACATGTGTTGCATAATTTCCAAAATAAATATTTATTTTTAAAAAGGAGAAACGCCTAAAATGCTCCTCAATTATTTAAATTTGTATAAAATTACCCTTTGTTCACCTTTCAGACCCCAAATATCATTGATGCCAACCTTTTGGCTCAAACTAAGAGCAAATATGAGCTAAATGGTTGATATCGAGGGTAGTTTTGAGCCAAAAGGCTGACGTTAGGGGTATTTAGAGACCGAAAAATGGATGAGGGCAGTTTTGTACTAATTCAAAAAGTTGAGGGGCATTTTAGTAGGCCCTTCTCCGTTTAAAAAAATACCCTCCACAAATACGATGAAAAGATGCGGAAAAAAGATAATTGTGTCTTAACCATGCTAATGCATCCATTATAAACGCTTGCAATGCTAATACCATGATTTGCCATGTACTCCCTTCGTCCCAAAACAAGTGTCACCTTAGTAAATATCACGTCCATTAAAAAATCAATAAGTACAATGTGTAGTTACTAAACTATCCCTATTTAATTAATGTATGTTGAAAATGAATACTCTTAAGAAGATGGAGTATAAGGGTATAATTGAAAAAGCATACTAATTGTCTTGAATTCCTAAGGTGACATTTATTTTAGGACAAATTTATTTTGCTAAGATGACACTTATCAACAGTGAAGTCCACGTCAATAAATCAATGTTAGACTTCAGTTATACTCTAAATGATATAACTTGTAAAATAATTGATATCGATAAAGTTGTGATGACTATTACATAAGTCTATTATGTTATTGATCCGAAGAAGAATCAAATTTTCTTGGGTACACTAGATAAACAAGATTACAAGTATATGAACGAAAAAATAGAAACTATAAAGGTGACTGAATTTTTTTTAGACATGCTAAAAAGCATGTTGAAGGATGGTCTCTACACACTGACCGAAAATATCATTATTAACTTTGTCAATGCAATTATCTAATTATGACAATACAAGATTATGTCACATGATACTGAATTATGTGAGCATACTTGAATAGGAGATTTTGAGTAGTCATAAACTTTTGAAAGGTAAGAAGATCAACACACTTGAATTTTATGAACATTACGTTTTAAGAAAGCAGAAGAAAGTCAACTTCAACATTAACAAACACAAGATGTGAGGGGTGTAAAATTACATTTATTCTGCTATATAGGATGAAAGCGATATAGTTAAAAGAGTTGAATGATCAATTGTAAGAAGAAGGATGAATCTATGCGGATGTGTATTGATTATAGACAACTAAACAAGATAACAATCAAGAACAAGTATCATATTATCACGATTCGAGACTATCCTCTAGTCGTAATACGGTACTTAGAGTCACAAGTGACCCTAAGCTAACCTTTGATACTGCATAAGTCATGAAAAACTAAATATAAACATGAATAAAGACTGAAATGACTGAGCAGAAGCATAATTATGGAGTAAACTGATCCAATATACATCACTGAATAAAGTTTTGTATACTACTATTGTAATCTGAATAGAAATTGAAACTAAGTAGACTGAATATAACAATTCTAATTGATTGTCTATGAAACATCTACTAAAACTGAAATTAGGTAGCCGGGACATGACCCCATGTTTTCCTTAATCAATACTAGTGAACAAAAATGAAATGTAGAAACTACAGACTAAATTGAGTTCAAAAAAAAAAACTTATCACTTGCTGACTGAAAGTTGTGAACCGACTAACTAAGATCAAGATAGTAAACATCTGAATATACATCACATAAAAATGTAGGCAAAAAAGGTATGCGATCAGTACTTTTAATGTACTGAATATGTGAGATATGCAGGACAATCTGTAAAGTTGAACCTGACGAAATTTGAGATGTTAAAGTGAATATGGAACTGAACTACATGAACAAATACAATAATTAAGTAGTTAAGCATTCAACTAATAAATACTAAAATGATATAATTGAGTATAAGGTCAATATAAAAACTAAATAGAGGGTGATACTAAAACCAACATATTCCATCTAAGCTAAGACGGATTCCACACTATACCCCAGTTAGGAGGGTGCTCTATACCTTGTCAGGGTAATAGACACTGATCATGGCGTGGATTCACAAAGTTATTCGTCCAAAAAGGACTAAGGAGTCAAGTTCACACTGTCGAGTGACCCTTATAACATATAGTGGTACATAGTTTTGGGACTTAGGAATTACTACTTAGGTGACGTTGATAGTGAACATTCATTCCTATGTCTACTCGGTGCTAAGTAATAATATCAACTGAATTTATACTGATGATCTTATAATTTTGATAATACTGAATAACTCATGAATATTAAAAATTGATATGAGAAAATGAAAGACTGAATACAAAAATGATCATAATGATTTTTCTATTCCGACTAAAACATGAAATTTAAAAACACAAGTCCAAAAATATGCAATTCACTTGTTATGAGGGTTCATGAAAATATACTTAAGCAAACATACTGAAATTTGGGGAAAACATGTATTTTATAGGTTGTAATGAAGAGGAATTGAAATATATTTAATGACTCCTAGATTTCTATAAAATTAAATATCTGAAAATACTAAATTTCTGTTTGAAACTCAATGGGTGAAAGGATATCCATTGATGAAATCCCACATACATAAAATAATTTTATTTTGGTACATTCACTAAACATGAAGCTTAGTTTTGATCTTACTAATGGAAATTGTTGGTGTAAGACGTGAGGAAGAACTAAGTTCCACAGTATGGTAGCCTTACAAACCTTAAATGCTCCAAAATCATGACAAAGAACCCTAATGTTGAAGGAGAATCACAAAAGTCTGTTCTTGAACCTTGAGTTGAATTATCTTGAAAATCCTAGGTTATTATGATAGAATATTGCTTAGGATACATAATCACATGGGAATTATGAGAGTATGCTTACCTAGATTTGAAAGGAAGAAATCTTGATGGACTTGCTCAGAAATCAAGTCTTGAACCTTAGAATTGAGTTCTTGATTTCACTAGAGATAGGGAAGGATTTGTTGTTAAAATCTTACATAAATTTCAGAATTTTATAACATAAAATCATGGAGAATATTACCAAGACTTAATAGGGTAGAATAGAGTTTTTCGGTGCTATTGGGGTCGACCAAAGAGTGAAAGTGAGAAAAGAAACTCAAAATAATATTTTTATGAAATTTGAAAATTTTAATATACAACTGATATACATGATATACGAATGGTATATATGGTCTACAGACATTCTGTGATCCGGGGAATGATCCACGGCTCATGGATTGATTTCATAGAACTTGGGAGAGAATTTCAAGCTGATGATCCAATTTCACAAGCAAGAACCACGATTCGTTCATGCTTTCACGATCAGTAGTTTTCAGTTCATGAAATCTATTGCTAAAATTTCAAATTGGAGCGTCTTGTTTAATGGTCAGAACTTTTTGTTTGAGATTTGGATTTACAAATGGTTGGTGGCGCTGGAAAGAAGACACATAGAATTTTAATTTGATAGGTCATGATCCACCTATTTCATTATATTCTAAGAAATATGATCGTTTGAAATTAACCTTTGCAAGATTTCATAGAAAATTTAGAGAGTAGAAAAGGCTTTGATCTCGACTTAGTGTTAGAGGTCCTAATGAACCTAAACCACTTTTGATACACTTTCTACACTTGGTAATAAACCTTAACATATATGAACAAATAAGAATTTTTCGATACAATCTTGTATCCATACAAAGTACAATTCAAATTTTAGCTCAATTTTTTTTGGAGTGTTACACCTATTTGATGCATTGATGATATATTTGACTAATTTCTTGGTGGTTTGGTATTTTCAAAAATGAATTGATGTGAGGCTATCATCAATTGAAGATTAATACTTCATATATCCCCAAAACATTAATGTACATTTATCTTGACTTCAAATATATGATTTGTCTGATCATATTGCTAATAATATGACGTTTCAAGTTCTTTTTATGATGCTCAAATAGTTTGGACTGATTGACATTCATATCGTCCTTTCGATCAAAGGCTTTCTCATATATTTTTATTTACTCACCAATCGTCCTACAATGTATCTGAATATCATTTTTACCATTGAAATAATTAGTTATCCTCACGCAGATTTCAGCAAGACATTAAATGACTCATAGTTATTTATTGTAAACATTCTTCATCTCCTATCATCATTCATGTGTATGATTTATTTTTCAAGCGACATTGTCATCAATCAATTGTAGGCTTTCTCATATCTTTCTAATTAATTGCATCTGTTCATTAAATATATTTTTCTTTAGTAATCTGTTGTAGTTGCCCATAGAGATTTTTAAAGTCGATCTCTTTTAAATGCTATGTAATACTTTCCCTTCAAATACATTATATAATAGTTATGGTAAACAAATAGCACTTGCTAATTCGATAACTCAATATAATTAGCTATATGACATAATGTCTATTAGATAATAAATATATATTTGTACGCTACTTCAGTACCTGTTTCTTCAAATGGTTCAAATATATATTTTATATTTCTATGCTCTCATTAATTGTAATAGGAAAAGTAAGAAAAATACTAATAAATTTGCATTCATTTCGATAGAAATCATTAGCTTGATGTGGTATATAATACAAAGATACATTTCGTCTATTGATATTATTGATTGACAATGAATAAAATTATTAATATATAATTTTAATATCTAACACATAATTAAAAATATTTTTTACCAAATTATCTCGTTTATTAAACTTTAGTTGTTGATTTTTCCGTATCAAAGCATTGTAGGATATTTATGTACATCGACAACGAGTGAAAAGAGTCTTATTAATTTTTATAGATATTTTCAAAAGTATATTTATGTTTGAAATATATCATATTTCTAATTTTGACATATATTTTATGAACTGTTATTTGACAATTTTTGAAAAGAAATCTATGAGATTTTCACCTCAATAATTAGTAATACAAAAAATATTATTGACATCTATAATGAAATGATCTAGAGAGAGAAGATACTTGAGACATTTTTCATATCTTCAATTGATACATATTTAATCAATTTGATATTCAAATTAAAATAATCTCAGCGATATACATCAATATTATAAATGTGTGTATCGTAGTATTTTTCAATAATTTAAATTTGATGAGGACATTTTTTGTGACGAAGTATAATGGACAACTCTGTTTTCAATGCTTGCATATTACTTGTCAATATTTTTTCGTGAATTCACAAATGGTAAGCTACCCAGTCATCTTAAGACTCTAAAGTTTAAGAACCTTTTGCAATGAATACTTGAAAATACCACTGCTTGCTTAGAAGATCATATGGTTAAGTTCACATAAATTAATGAATTTTATTATTTGCACGTATTCAGATAAATATTATCATTCCGACCTTGAAGATAATTAAAATAGAAAATCTCATAAAAATAAAATTGGGGTATAGAATGTGCTAGTGAGTAGTGACATTGATCCTAACTGATGAAACAAGCTTTATGAAATATGTTTTTGTTGGTTAAATAAACTTTATGATATCGATTCTTGCTGGTGTAACAATCTTTGTGACAAAGAAGTTATCATAAATTCATCCCCACTTTTAAATGCTGTCTTTTAGTAATTTTGCATTAAATAAGTTGTTACTATCACTCGATGAGATTTTGATATGATTTGAATGATCAATATCATCGATATTTGTTGGTATTATAAGTTCATTTGTGTAATAGTATTTTTACGTAAAAAATACTAAATATTGTATCAACCAAATAGGCATAACTGAATTAATATTGAAATGATAATCTATCAATAATAATCAACAACATCAAAATTCGAGAATGAATCAATAATTTACTCCATTAAAAATGTTTTAGCGTGATCTATTCATCGAGACTAAGAAGATCATATTAATAGCCTCTAAAAAAAGATACAAACATCTTTAATAGATATATGAAACTAGCCAATAAAATAACACCATTATTAATAAAAATAATATATAATTATCACTTTTTATATTGTAAGTTTGATTCAAATCTTTCTTTTATATTTTTATTAATATTTGATCCATAAGAACAAAAATCACTAATAAACATATGAAACTAGATACAATAACAATGACTATAACAATGTTAATAATGGTAGTAGATAATTATCATTTTTTTAAAAACTAAATCTAATTCAAATTAGGCTTTATATTTTCATTGACATTTGTCCGTAAAAACAAATATCATACACAATAACAAAAATAATATTAATTGTAATAAGTCTATTGACATTTAAATTTCATTGTAAACAGTTATGTCAGAATTAACATTAGCTTAAGTGAGAGTGATTTCACGACAAGTTTTAAGAATCTTCTTGACATACATTTCAAGTGTTATTAGGTTGGTTTTGATTTCTAAAACCACTCAATATCTTTAAAAAAAAGTCAGCCAAATACTTATTGTACTTGATATTGAATTCTGATAATTTGTTAAGTTTCGTGACAAAAAAATATTAACTATCTTCCTATTATAAATTTCAAAATTTTGCATACTAATTCTTATTCTTTTATAAATTACAGTGAAAAATATTAAGTAATTTAGTATAACTGAAAATTATAGATTGAACTGTAATGAATAACTATAATCAACATTATTATCATAATAAATAATTTTATCATTACAAGATAATGAAATCCTAACAATCTAATTATTTGACTTTGAAAAAAAATTCTCTAAGAAATATTATATAGCACTCAACTTTTCTTTCCAATGAATGTGTAGGTTATATCAAGTATAAACAAAACAAAAAAATATGGAGAAAATAGCTAAATGTCCTCCCAACCTATTAGTGGATTCTCAACTACACTTTTTTTTTCACGGGAGTTCTATTATCCCCCTAAACTTTTACAAAGTGAAATATATAACCCTTTAAAACACAATAATCAATCATGCGTCTTGTGATGAAACACACACGCTTAACACTTATTTTAATTTTTTTTCTCCTTCATCTTCTTCCTTTAACCCAATTTCTTTGTGAAAGCTTAATTTGGAGAAAATATTGGCAGATACATTGGGAAAGATCCCCCCAACCCTCCTCCACCCCGCCTCCACATTTGCCTTCATCACCTTTCCCTCATTTATTACCTTCTTCACCTACTTAAAGAATTCTCCGCCATCACTTTCTAGGAATAAATCTTAGAATTGAATACAAATATTCAAATCATCACCAAAATCATCATAAATAAATTTTAATCACATTACCCGAAAAGAAAAACTTAATTGAGATTTTTCTGATTTTTCATTACTAATAGCAATAGAAGGTGGGGGTGTTTGGCGATTTGCTGGATCAACCTCTTATTGCTCGTCAATAATGACTGACAAGGAAGAGAGACAACTAAAAAGGTTTTGGTTTGGTGAAGTTGTTACTCCGATTATGGAGGTAGTTTGGTTGTTTCAGTGATGTTTGCTAATAGAAGCTCCAACGTGAAGGCCTGTTTAGAACAATAACGGGGAGGGCATGTGAGATAGAATAAAGAAAAAAAATAAAGAAAAAAAATAATTAAAAAAACATGTTTATGAAAAGAGACTGAAATATACTCACTTTGCTAGGTAAGTAATTGAGGAGATAATAACTAAACCGTTCAAGGGGTGCTAGAACTCTGTTAGACCCCTGATCTAGTGACTTAGCTAGATGGAAGCATGAACAAGGTTTTAAAGAATGTTGACCTTATCACTTGCACAAGCTAAAGAAACAAACATGCAAGGCTAAGTTGGAGACGAACTGTTGACAAAGCTAAGGTGTGAGCAATGGCACCAAGACCTGATTTCGAAGTGGCAAGTGAGGACCAAAGACTTGAGGGCAAGACAATTTAGTTAGGACTTGACAAGGCGAAGTCTTAACAATGGCAAGTGGGTGCGGTGTTGATATTCAAAGACATGACAAGGGCAAATGATCGGTAAAGCTAAGGCAACAATGCAAGGGGTATTTATGCCAACGTAAGATAAGGGTATTACACGAATTTGGACATTGAGATTATAACATTGAGTGGGAGAAATGCCAGGCTGAAAAGTCTAAGTAAGGCAATGATATGCATGTGTGCGGCTCGACCAGAAGACAAGCAAAGCCAAATCTACCCGGCAGTTACAAAGCACATACCAATCACATGACTGACGGTACAAAAAGTGTACTCTTATCTTATTTCGGCTAAGACTTAGTTTTGGCGCTTTGTTTGAATTAATTAGAATATCTCAAATAGTTGTGGGTTGTCAATTACATAGGATAGGATCAGGCTAGGGCCAACAAGTGTTTCCTTCCTTTTACACCACATGTCGGCAGTTGGCTGCACATAGAATTATAAATGTGCAGACAACCTTATTGTGGAATTTTGTTGTTTTAAGTATTAGGAAATACTAAATAGAGGGATGAATCTAAGTATAAGGTCTAGGGTGATCTTATAGTTCCAAGACTGGTACAAATCAAAGTGTTCTTGTATTCACTTTAAATAATATGAGTTGAGAATTGAGTTTTCCGTAAAGCTGATTGTCTTATTCTTTTTTCCTAAATTGTTTGGCTTTATTCTATATTGTCGCCTACTATTTTATGTTGCCCAAAAATATCAAAGTGTTAGTCTCAAAATATTGCTCCATATATTTTGAGTTAAACCAAAATAGTCCTAAAAGTCGCTAAGTGTTGAGAAGGCTGAAGTTGATAAGAGTGTTGGCTGACGTACATGGTTAAATCAGCGAACGAATTAGTGTTCAAAGATCGACCCCGTATTAATTGGTATCAGAGCGCAGTGTTGCAATGAACAAAATATGGTGATGAATGTTGAATTATGTGTGCATGTGCGTGGAATCAAAGCTTTTATTGGCATGACTGATGAATGACTTGATAACCCAAACTTGGTGGATCTACTCACACAGATTTATAGAATAAAAATGAAATTTGAAATTTTTCATTCAGAATTGAGTTTCTATTAGGCTGACATCGAAGAACAACTAGATCAGAATCTGAGTTTTTGTGACGCAGTTGTATTACAACTTGACAGTGTGATGAAGAATAATGAAGCCCTTCGAACTGAAGTTGACAAAGTATTGAAGGAAAAAGAAATCCTTCACGCAGAACTGTCCGTCTTGCGTTTGGCTATTGCTGCTTATAGACAAACTCTAGGAGTTTTCTAAGGTGAAAATTTCCGAGCCTAAGGCATTTGGAGGCACAAGGAGTACCAAGAAACTCAAAAACTTATTATGGGATATGAAACATTATTTCATTGTAGCCCATGTACGTGATGAAGACAATGTGTCAATCACTACTATGTATCTAGCAGATGATACAAAACTATGGTGGCGTACAAGAATGAATGAACAGGTGAGTGCTGGACATTCTAAAATTGATTCGTGGGAACTTCTGAAAAAAAGAGTTGAAGGATCAATTATTCCCTCGCAATGCAGGCTGGATTACTAGGTACCGTTTGAAGACGCTTTGGTAGACCGAATCCGTAAGAGATTATGTAAAAGAGTTATCTTCTTTGATACTGGATATTGACAACATGTACGAGGATGATAAGCTGCATAATTTCCTTTATGAATTACAAAAATGGGCACACAATGAACTACAAAGGCACAACATTAAAGATCTTCATAGTGCAATTGCGGCAATAGATGCATTGGCAGATTTTTATTTGGGATGAGATAATGCTGATAATTCTTCTAAGTCTAAAGGAAAAGACAAAATGAAGATTGGAAGAAAAAAGAAAAAAATCAAATTGTTGAGGACAAGGCCAAGGAGAAGGAGAAACCGGAGGCTGGAGCGTCCAAAGGAAAAGAAAAAGCTAAGTTTGATGGCTGTTTCATTTGTGATGCACCACACATGGTAATGAACTGTCCAAAACGGACTAAAATTGTCAATTGTTTACTAGCTGAAACTGAGGATGCAGAACTAGAAGAAGAACCACTAACGCATATTAATCCTTTTAAGTGTTTTATTTGACAAAAAAGATGTTGCCGCGTCTAAATTTATTTCATCGAGGACGATGAATCAAACTGGTGGGGATGGTCTATTAGACCCCTGATCTAGTGACTTAGCTAAATGACAACATGAACAAGGTTTTATAGCATGTTGACCTTGTCACGTGCATAATCTAAAGAAACAAATGTGCAAGACTAAGTTGGTGACAGACTTTTGACAAAGCTTAGATGTGCGCAATGGCACTAAGGCCTGATTTCGAAGTGGCAAGTGAGGACCAAGGACTTGAGGATAAGGCAGTTTGGTGAGGACTTGACAAGTTAAAGGCTTAACAATGGCACGTCGGCTTGTCATTGATATTTAAAAACATGACAAGGGCAAATGAACGGCAAAGCTGAGGCAAAAATGTAAAGGGTATTGATGCCAACATGAGATAAGAGAATGATACGGTCACGCCCCGAACCTACACCCTGAACGCGACTGGCATTCGAGAACCATTGCTGGCCCCAAGCGAACCCTTGGCCGGGCTAAACTCTCAGTGGAAGACTTAATCATCAATAAATGAAATCAAATGTAAACTTTACTCAACTGTCTCAAAAGTAAACTTAGAATATTTTAGAAATAAACATTCAACTAGCCAAAATTGCAACTCAAGTCTCAACATAAACAACTGAAAATGAAAAGACTCATGAACTATGTATGTCTATCTATGAAACCTCCAATACTATGAGGGATGTCGGGATAATACCCCGATCATCATAACAACTGAAATAACTGAAACATAACGAAAGGGATCCTCCGGAAGTAAGGAGGCTCACCAAACAATTCTAGAGCTCAACTGGATCAACAAAGTATTAGTTGTTGATCCTGGTTACCTGTATCTGCATCATAAAAGATACAGGACAAATGACGTCAATACATGGAATGTATGAGCATGTGAGGGGAAATCTAAACAAGACATAAGCTTTGAACTGGAACTGAAGAAACACTTACCTATTCTCAACTCAACTCAACCTCATTTCATTATAAAGCAATATAAATAATGCAGTATAAAGAAAAGCTTTAAAAATATAGATAGCAACTCAGTGTATTAGAAAATACAATATAACCTCTCTTTGTATGCAAAAATACAAAATAGAAACTGTTGGGAGATTCTCTAACCGACAATCATCACTATAAGCTATGTGATGGTACAACGTCTAGCCCACGCTGCCATAACTTTCCTATACTTTTCCGGGGTATAGAACCTACTAACTAAGTGGATACACTTGTCTATGATAAAAGCATTAAAGGAATCATCTGAAAAGTATGGCCCTTTTCTACCCACATTGGCTACATGGTTTATGGGAGCTGTGAGTTGTTAGAACTCTCCCCCCATATCGGTGCTCAATACTACTCCCAAATATAACTTAGCTCATTATGTTTTAAAGAAAACATTTTCTCTTCCTCAACTCTAAGATTATTACTCAAAAGGTTTCTCTAAAAATATATAATACTGAAAACTGTTTCATGAACTCTTTGAAAATCGTTGTTTCCTCTTATCTTAAATAAAAACATTTGCTCTTGGGAATACTTAGTTCCCATATATCATTTTAAAGAAAATGAACTCGTATCTACTCTTCCTCAACTCTGTGCTCAAGTCATTTAAAACAAGTTTTAAAATAATTTGTCAAAGACTTCATAAAATGACTCGAAGTACTCTCAAGACTTGAATCTTAGCTCTACCTTGAATTTGAATTATGAATTCAAGGTTATGATCTCATGTTATGGATGATCTCTCTATGTTTAGACGTACCTTAGAGTGTAGAAATAAATTAGAAAATATAGGTACGATTCGAGGGAACTCATACGGAAAGAAGGTCGAAAGGGTAGAGGACTTTGCGACCCTGGTGCACTGAGTGGCGCAGGGCGCCAGAACCTGAACTACAAGAGGGAAGTTGGGGCGCACTGAATGGCGCGGTGCCCCAGGAGCCAAACTACAGACGCTACTTTCTGGTGCAATGCTGGCGCGGCGCTCCAGCCCCAGCCCAGAATTTCTCGACGAATTTTCTTACTCATTTTCTAACCCCCAATTCACCTAAAATCGAATGGTTTCTTCCCCAATCACTTAGATTCGAATACCCAACAAAAGTACACAAGAATCTACTCAAAACAACTCTTAAACTCCAAATGATTACCTCAAGAAATCATCAAACCCATCATAATTCAAGAAAGGAAACAATACTTCAAGAAACTAATCAATAAACTCAAACTTTTCAACTTCAAGAATGAAACTTCGCTAAAATTAACATGATTGGCGTGTGGGTGAACGAACTCAACACTATGAGAACTCACATAATTTTTTAGGGATTAAACCCTTGGCGAAACAACCTTCGAATAGCAAGAAAACTTGATGAACGCCTTGACTTTTCTCCTTTTCTCCTTTTTTTGAACTCCTCTCAAAACCCTAGCGTAAATTAAGAATTGTAAAACTGAACCAAATCAGTTTAGACCCCTAAGTATTACCAAAATTCTCTTAAATCTGATTGGGTAAGGAAAAGACTAAAATACCCCTCATATTTTTGGGTAACTTTCCTTAACTGGACAGCCCGACTTCAAACGGGCATATCTCCCTTATACGAACTCGAAAATTAGCAAACTTGTGGCGTTGGAAAGAGGATTCGAAGACCTTTCATTTGATATCTATGACCCACCTAAATCATCTTGTACTGAAAGTTATGGTCGTTTGAAGTTGACCCAAAACTCATAACTCATGCATAACTTGCAAAATTTAAGATTTTGCTATTTCTAATTTAGTTCTTTCTAATTTTAGCTCTTTCAAATACCGAGGTGTTACAATATCTCCCCCTTGAGAACATTCGTCTTCGAATGAGATTACTCTAAGTAGACTAAGGGTGGTAACATCTAACACCCAACTCAAACACTAAATATGCAAAGTAACACAACATTTCAACTAAAATAAATGCCAAGAAAAGGATGAGTACCTTAATTTGGAATTTCTCCGGACTCAAAAGAGATGTGGATATCTCTTCTTCATATCCTCCTCAGCCTCCCAAGTAGCTTCCTCAATAAACTGATTCCTCCATAAGACCTTGACGGATGCTACCTCCTTGGTTCTCAACTTGCGAACCTGAAGATCTAGAATCTGAACGAGAATCTCCTCATAAGATAAGTTATCCTTAATACCAATATCTTCAGTAGGTATGATAAGTGAAGGATAGCCCATACACTTTTTCAACATGGAAATGTGAAATACCGGATGAACTGCTGCTAACTTTGATGGTAGATCCAACTCATAAGCTACATTGCCAATCCTCTTGGATATCTTATAAGCACCAATATACCTGGGACTAAGCTTCCCCTTCTTACCAAATCTCATAACACCCTTCTTGGGTGAAACCTTCAAATAAACTCAATCATCTACTTCAAACTCTAAGTTTCTTCTCCGAACATCAGTATAGGATTTCTGATGATTCTGCGCTGTTTTCAACCTTTCTTGAATGGTCTTCACTTTTTCATAGCTTGATGAACCAAGTCTGGTCCTATCAATCTAGCTTCACCAACCTCAAACCATCCAATAGGAGATCTACATCTTCTCCCATAAAGAGCCTCATAAGGAGTCATTTGGATGCTAGAGTGTTAACTGTTGTTGTAAGAAAATTCTATTAACGGTAAGTGATCATCCCAACTACCCTTGAAATTGATCACACAAGCCCTCAACATATCCTCTAAAGTCTGAATCGTACGCTCTACTTGACCATCAGTCCGAGGATGAAAAGTAGTACTCAAATTTACCTTGGACCCCAAACCTTTCTGGAAAAACTTCCAGAATTGCGCACCACTATCTGAAATAATAGATACCGAAACTCCATGAAGTCTGACTATCTCTTGAATAAATAACTTAGCATAATCCTCTGCTGTAAAAGTAGTCTTTACAGGTAAGAAATGGTCTGATTTAGTCATTCGATCTACAATCACCCAAATCGAATCATGCTGCCTGCGAGACCGCAGTAAACCTGTAATGAAGTCCATATTGATCATCTCCCACTTCTATTCCGGAAGATCTATGTTCTGAGCCATACCACCGGGCCTCTGGTGCTCTACCTTGACTTGTTGGCAATTCGGGCACTTAACAACAAACTCTGCAATACCCCTCTTCATACTACTCCACCAATTGACTTCCCTCAAGTCGCAATACATCTTTGTGGAACCCGAATGGTTAGAATATCTGGAGATATGAGCTTCCTCCCTGATCCTCTCTTGGATTTCATCCACCCTTGGCACACACAATCTACCTTGATACCTCAATACACTATCTCCCCCTTGTTCGAAAGCCATCACTTTTTGCTTATGAACATTTGCCTTCAATTCAAGCAAAATAGGATCTTGGTCTTATTTCTCTTCACTTCAGACACTAATGATGATTCAGCCACATTCATCACCACTACTTCTCCTTCATTGGAATCCATTATACGAACTCCCAATCGTGCAAGTCTGTGCACATCTTTTGCTAACTCTTTCTTTCCTTCCTCAACATGGGAGGTACTACCCATAGACAATCTGCTCAAAGCATCAACAACAATATTAGCCTTACCTGGGTGATAGAAAATACTCATGTCATAATCCTTGAGTAACTCCAACCACCTCCTCTGTCTAAGATTTAGCTCTTTCTGACTAAACACATACTGAAGACTCTTGTGATCGGTGAACACATCCACATGAACACCATAAAGATAGTGACGCCATATTTTCAAAGCAAACACTACAACAGCCAACTCTAGATCATGGGTTGGGTAATTCCTCTCGTGAATCTTAAGTTGTCTGCATGCATAAGCTATAACCATGCCATTCTGCATCAACACACAACCCACTCCAACTCTGGACGCATCACAATATACCACAAAACCTTGCGTACCTGATGGTAAGGTCAATACTGGGCAGTAGTCAACCTAGTTTTCAATTTCTGAAAGCTTTTCTCACAAGCTTCAGACCATTGAAACTTAACTGTTTTCTGAGTCAACTTAGTCAATGGGGATGAAATAGACGAGAACCCCTCGATAAACTTCCTATAATAGCTAGCCAATCCCAAGAAACTCCTAATATCAGTTGGAGACGTGGGTCTAGGCCAGTTCTGTACTGTCTCAATCTTCTGAGTATCAACTCAAATCCCTTCACCAGAAACAATGTGGCCTAAGAATGCCACAGACTCAAGCCAAAATTCACACTTGGAAAATTTAGCATACAACTCCCTATCCTTGAGAGTTTGAAGAACTATTTTGAGATAACTAGCATGATCTTCCTCATTCCTCAAATAGATTAGAATGTCATCAATGAATACGATAAAAAACATATCCAAATAAGGCTTGAATACTTTGTTCATAAGATCCATGAATGATGTAGGAGCATTAGTTAGGCCAAAAGACATAACCAGAAACTCATAATGACCATAACGGGTCCTGAATGTTGTCTTAGGGATGTCACTTTGTCTTACTCTCAACTGATGATAGCCAGATCTGAGGTCTATCTTAGAAAAATAAGTGGCACCCTGAAGTTGATAGAAAAGATCATCAATTCTCGGAAGAGGATATTTATTCTTAATAGTAACCTTGTTCAACTGACGGTAATCTATGCACATTCTAAGAGAACCATCTTTCTTCCTCACAAATAAGACTGGAGCGCCCCAAGGTGATATACTTGGTCGAATAAATCCTTTCTCAAGAAGGTCTTTCAACTGCTCTTTTAAATCATTCAACTCTGCTGGAGCCATTCTATATGGCGGAATATAGATAGGATGAGTATCGGGAAGAATATCTATACTAAAGTCTATTTCTCTCTCAGGAGGGACTCCGGGAAGATCATCTGAAAAGACATCTGGAAACTCACTCACTACTAGAACTGACTGAATAGGTGGTGTCTCAACACTATAGTCATTAACTCGGATTAAGTGATAGATGCACCCCTTGGAAACTAACTTTCTAGCCTTAAGGTATGAAATGAAACGACCCTTAGGCACTGCTGAACTTCTCTTCCACTCTTAAACTGGCTTATTAGGAAACTGAAACGTAACTACTCGAGTTCTACAATCAACTGAGGCATAACAGGCATGAAGCCAGTCCATACCTAGAATAACATAAAAATCTACCATGTCTAACTCCACTAAGTCAGCCATGGTGTCCTTGTAATTGGAGGAAATGGCACAATCACGATAAACTCTCTCAGCTAGAATAACTCACCGACAGGTGTAGAAATACTGAAGGGCTAAAGAAGTTGCTCAGGAATAATATTGAAATTCATGGCAATATAAGGAGTCACAAAAGATAGACTTGCTCCTGGATCTAACAAGACATATACATCAAAATTAAAGACTTTGATCATACCAGTGACAACATCTGGTGAATTCTCTTGCTCTTGGTGACTGGTGATAGCATATAGACGATTTGCTCCTCCGCCTGTTTCTGAAGTAGCCCCTCTAGGTGCAGCTCTGTCTGGTGGAGCAACTGAAGAAGATTGGGCTCTATTGCCCCCATTACCACTACCTTGCCTGTTCTTTGGATACTCTCTCATGAATTGACCATTTTGACCATACTTGAAACAACCAGTGGAGCCATCACGACACACTCTTGAGTGGGTCCTACCACACTTAGCACATGCAGGAGTCCCATTACCTCTTTATGCCACATTACCCTAAGACTGTGCAGGTCTAGCTCTAAAATTCTGTGAATTTGGATTCTTGAACTCACCTCTGTTCCTTGGTGCATGTGCACTAGCAGATGATGGAGCATGTCCCTTTGTCTTGTGTTGAAAAGAAGACCGGTGTGCATTACTCTTCTGCTCCTCGGACTCATTTCCTGATGTCTTTGCCTTCTTATTTCAGAACTCTTCTCTATCCCTCAGCTTATCTTCCTCAACCTGCTGCACATGGATCATAAGGTTTGCTATGTCCATATCTCCTATCAGCATAGCTGCCTTGCCCTCTTTACTTGACAGACGAGACGAACCCAGCAATGAACAGACTCATCATGTTCCTCATGTCAGCAACCATCTCCAGGGCATAACGGAAAAGTTGAGTGAACGTAAGACTATACTCATGTACGCTCATAGATTCCTGCTTTAGAGGGAGGAATTCCCTTACCTTGGCCTCTCTCAGTTCATGGGGAAAGAAACGCCCCAAGAAGGCAGCCTCAAACACCGCCCAGCTCACAATTGGTGCATCCTCAGCTCTATTCTTCTTCCATTGGTCAAACCAGATTCTAGCGACACCAATTTGTATGCAGCTAGTTCCACTCGCTCAGCATCAACAAAATGCATAATCTCAAAAACCTTCTGTAGTTCCTCCTAGCAGGATTACCTCGAACAGCTCTTCGTGGAGGCATGATCTAAAAGATACGCACAAGCACGAATTAGAAAGAAACTTTTATAGAACTGAACTCTATCGCACGAAAAGAGTATGAAAGAAGTGAGAGAGTTCCTAAATGTTGCAGCCTCCTAATTATAGATGTGGCGCGCTTCACACCGATAACTAGGACTTTACAGACACAGCTTCATAGACACCCTAGGACTCTTGAACTCTGTGCTCTGCCAAGTTTGTCACTCCCCGAGCCTACACCCTGAACGCGACTGGCACTCGAGAATCATTGCTGGCCCCAAGCGAACCCTTGGCCTGGCTAAACTCTCAGTGGAAGGCTTAATCATCAATAAATGAAATCAAATGTAAACTTTACTCAACTGTCTCAAAAGTAAACTTAGAATGTTTTAGAAATAAACATTCAACTAGCCAAAATTGCAACTCAAGTCTCAACATAAACAACTGAAAATGAAAAGACTCATGAACTATGTATGTCTATCTATGAAACCTCCAATACTATGAGGGATGTCGGGACAATACCCTGATCATCCTAACAACTGAAATAACTGAAACATAACGAAAGGGATCCTCCGGAAGTAAGGAGGCTCACCAAACAATTCTAGAGCTCAACTGGATCAACGAAGCGCTGGATGCTGATCCTTGTTACCTGTATCTGCATCATAAAAGATGCAGGCCAAATGACGTCAGTACATGAAATGTGCGAGCATGTGAGGGAAAATCTAAACAAGACATAAGCTTTGAACTGGAACGGAAGAAACACTTACCTCTTCTCAACTCAACTCAACCTCATTTCATTATAAAGCAATACAAATAATGCTATATAAAGAAAAGATTTAAACTGTAGATAACAACTCAGTGTATTAGAAAATACAATATAACCTCTCTTTGTATGCAAAAATACAAAATAGAAACTGTTGGGAGATTCTCTAACCGACAACCATCACTATGAGCTATGTGATGGTACAACGTCTAGCCCACGCTGTCAGAACTTTCCTATACTTTGCCGGGGTATAGAATTTACTAACTAAGTGGATCCACTAATCATGCTAAAAGCATTAAAGGAATCATCTGAAAAGTATGACCCTTTTCTACCCACGTTGGTTTCATGGTTTATGGGGGCTGTGAGTTGTTAGAACTCTCTCCCATATCAGTGCTTAATACTACTCCCAAAATATAACTTATCTCATTAACTAAGTGGATCCACTAATCATGCTAAAAGCATTAAAGGAATCATCTGAAAAGTATGACCCTTTTCTACCCACGTTGGTTTCATGGTTTATGGGGGCTGTGAGTTGTTAGAACTCTCTCCCATATCAGTGCTTAATACTACTCCCAAAATATAACTTATCTCATTAACTAAGTGGATCCACTAATCATGCTAAAAGCATTAAAGGAATCATCTGAAAAGTATGACCCTTTTCTACCCACGTTGGTTTCATGGTTTATGGGGGCTGTGAGTTGTTAGAACTCTCTCCCATATCAGTGCTTAATACTACTCCCAAAATATAACTTATCTCATTAACTAAGTGGATCCACTAATCATGCTAAAAGCATTAAAGGAATCATCTGAAAAGTATGACCCTTTTCTACCCACGTTGGTTTCATGGTTTATGGGGGCTGTGAGTTGTTAGAACTCTCTCCCATATCAGTGCTTAATACTACTCCCAAAATATAACTTATCTCATTA